>QNTS01001724.1:0-36514 GCA_003317085.1 Hucho hucho | reverse complement strand
ACGCACGCACGCACGCACGCACACACACACACACACACACACACACACACACACACACACACACACACACACACACACACACACACACACACACACACACACACACACACACACACACACACACACACACACAGACACAGTCTAAGTTGTCAATATTGGCAATGTTTTATGATCAGTCGATTGCACCTGGTAACCCTTTGAGGTGGGAGGTTGACAATGTTGCTCAGTATTCTGTGTAATACAGTTGTCAGCATATAGGGAGTGCTAGACAACAGGGATTGTGAAGTTTAAATAGGCCCCCTTTCGAGCAATCGCCATAATGACTGCTCATTCAAGAGTGATTCAACTTGTCACACATTCGAATAAACATGGGCACACTCAGCTTTTTCTCTCTCTCTCGCTCTCTCGCTCCATCCATATGTAAAAGGCCACGGAATACATTAATACAGAGCCAGGCGATTCTAGAAACAGAGTAGGTCTAAGATAAACATATTCTCACCATCTCTCTCTCTCTCTCTCTCTCTCTATATATATATATATATATATATTATGTGTTCTAAGGCCACTGAATGGGTTAATATTGACAAAGGAGAGAGAGTGTCGAAATACTATCCAACAGTAGGCCTACAGCTAGAGGGTAATAACCAAGGCCTATTGACCGACAGTTATATTGAGATTATGTCATTAAAAAATGTCTTCCGGCCGCCTATCTATATTATAGTTCCATCACACCAGTACAATACATCATGTCATATCATTTGCATTTAGATCGCCCCTTTTCTTGGATTGCATACTGGATTGGATACTGGATTGCATACTGGATTGGATCGGGCGCGATGGAGTCGATAGTGAGGAGATTCCTAAAGAGAATGGATGGGGTTCATAATGAAGGCGAACCACCAACACAAACACAGCCGCCCGGCCCCTCTTCTGTCCGACTCCTTGCAGCACCTGGAGTCGTTAGTTTTAATTAACAGAGGGGAGTGATAGGGGATTCTCTCCCCTCCCTCTTCTCTTCTCTGACTGTATTCTCCAGAATACTGAATACATGTTCTACACCAATGACTACATAATCTCGGGCTCAGCAGGCGTGCATGCATGAAGTGAATAAATCAGTGAATATATTCACAAGATCATTTGAATAGATTCATTGATATGTTGTTAACTTTATGCATGATTATACACTCTTAGAAAAAAAGGGTTCCAAAAGGGTTCTTAGGCTGTCCCTATAGGATAACCATTTTTGGTTCCAGATAGAACCCTTTTTGATTCCATGTAGAACTATTTTGGGTTCCATGTAAAACCCTCTGTGTAAAGGGTTCTACATGGAACTCAAAATGATTCCACCTGGAACCAAAAAGATTTCTTCAAAGGGTTCTCCTATGGGGACAGCCGAAGAACCCAATTTTTTTCTAAGAATGTATATGCTAGCTACCTGACTGGAAGCACATTGGAAATACTTGAATAGTATTAATTACTGTTAGTTTTAACAATAATATGCCGGGGTACTGTGGAAGCCAATTCATGCTGGTCTATTTCCATTGAGGTCAAGACTGAAATCAATCCTGTTTGTCAAATATTGTAGTACCCATAGCCGACTCTTCTCTCCTCTATCTTCTTCCTTTTTATTCAAAGCCGTATTTGAAGTGTTCTGTCTGATAGGATGTCGCTCTGCTCCAGATGCAGATGCACACACACACACACACACACACACACACACACACACACACACACACACACACACACACACACGCACACACACACACACGCACGCACACGCACAATATCGAACAATACACAATACTGAAGCACAGGCGATGATTTACGTTGCCTATCACCTCCTCCATCTGTCCCTCTCCACCAAACACTCAACCCACAGCTCAACACACTAGAATGGGTTAGTGGGCCCCAACAGTCAACATTATTCAAAACTTAAGCCCACATTCAAAACCAAACTGATTATTGTCTGAAGAGGGATCTGGTGCTATCGAGGAATAAGTCCATTGTTTTTCAAACTTGAGACACCCGACTTGTTCCATTCATATGTAAAGTCTTATCTAGAACTCAGGCAAGTGAAACCTTTATTTCTCCAAGGCTACTTGAATCCTAAGCAAACTGTGGAAATGCATAGAGTGTGTGTGCTTAGCTGTTGCACTGTATACTCCCTGTGTCTGTCCACATTGTGATAGCAGGGCCGCGGTGGGAAGAAAAATGCATTTCAGGTGAAGCATAGCAAGGTGGACCAGCTTTGTGATTCTCATCCATGCACACCAAATACACCCATAGGTACAATCCTCTGATCTAGATGCCACCACACACACACACACACACACACACACACACACACACACACACACACCTTTCCACCCCCCAAAAACACATACTGTAACATCTTCAACCAAGAGCTGGGGGAAAGATGCCATGTTCTCTCACACGTAATATCTCCCACAGCATGTGTTGGATCCACATAAATCATGTCGGTGTTATTTAGACGTATATTACCCTTGGGAGAGCTGTGTATTTGAGTGAAGCGCTAGCTAGCGTTACCCTCGGGCCCACACTGATTATATCAAACAATATGCAGCACGGCCTGAATGCTTAAAGAGGGGGCATCTCCATCTCTCCTCGCTCTCCTCGCTCTCCCTCCGGTTGAACTGTGAATGAAGGTATAATAAGGTTAATACTGCCAACTTACCCAGAGCCACCCTGGGGTGGATAGATAGGCCTTGACATTGCTTCACTGGTTCAGCCTGGATAGAATCCCCAGTGAGCCAGTGGTACAGTCGGTTGTCGTAATGGCACTACAAAGTCGCAAACCGTTGATTTGTCATTCACCCACACGCATTCTTCAGTTATGCAGGGTATCCAATCAAAAAACACAGAATTAGGGTAACTAATGGCCAGAGAAAAAAAGTGGTCCAAAATCAGGAAAAGTGCATCCGTCAGCTAGGCTGGATTTTGTGCAAGAATTAAGGCTACTGGCTACCTGACAGGCTCACTTTCCTATTGAACTCGTCTATTTTCTTCTTGAATCCACAGGACATTAACCAATACAGGGGTATGATGTATATCGAGTTTGAGACGTGACATGTAGTATTTTCATATTTTAGTATATGTTTCTTGGTACTCTTAAACAAATCTACATTGAAACAAAAGTATACACCTTACACACGTGGTTATGGGCTTAAAAAAAGACACCCGTCCATGTCAGATATAGAGTTGAAATGTATTACATTTTGAGTTTGCATTCCAGTATTACACTTTATATACATCACAGAAGACTGAAATAAAACATAGAAACATCGGATTTTCTGCTGGGTTTTTGAAATAACAAAATTAAAATATTTAGAACATTCAACCCATGAGGCTACTAGAAGACGATCTGGTCATTTAACTACAGGAAAGCTATTAAAAAATTCCTGTTCTGATTTGTATGACCCGCTGAAACAACGTTGAAGATGACCTACCCTGCTATGTCAACAGAGCTCGGTGCATATTATCGGATGTATTACACTTCAGCTCCACTATAAGTGTTGGGTTGCTTTGCTATCAGCATCGTGTCAATGTGACATTCTACTTGCTACACAGAGCTCATTGTTTTGAGAGAGGGGAGGAGCGTCTTTATTCTATTTTCCCCTACTGTACTGTACCATATTCAGCGATTATGTGTAAGCACAAAAGCTTTGGTCCAGTACTTATTAAATTGTTGCTAGTGGTTATACTAAATTATCCTCTAATTCCACAAGTTGCTTTTGTTTACATTGTGAACATAGCTAAAATTATATGGCAAATAGACATCAAACTGGATGGACATCAGAGATAGATGGGATAGGTTGAGGGAATAGGAAATACAGGACTAAAAACAAAAGGATATAACTGTTGTAAAATAGATTGTGTCCGTGAAATGTATATAGTCTGTAAAAGTTGGAAGTAGAAGCCTAAATGTTGTTGTTCATTTGTTTACTCCAATTAGGGGAGGTTGGTAGGGTTAGCGAAAATACATTTTAAAAAGATTTATATATATATATATATATATATATATATATATACAGTACCAGTCAAAGGTTTGGACACACCTACTCATTCAAGGGTTTTTCTTAATTTCTACTATTTTCTACATTGCACAATAATAGTGAAGACAATAGTGAAGACATCAAAACAACAAATTAACACATATGGAATCATGTAGTAACCAAGAAAGTGTTAAACAAATCAAAATATATTTCATATTTTAGATTCTTCATAGTAGCCTTGATGACAGCTTTGCACACTCTTGGCATTCTCTCAACCAGCTTCATGAGGTAGTCACTTGGAATGCATTTCAATTAACAGGTGTGCCTTGTTAACCCTTTGACGCGTACAATCACGTATTTGTGATTATTGTTGAGTGGTCCCTGCAGCGTACGATCTCAGATACGTGATTGGAACAGTAGCAACAGAACGTATGACGCAACAAACGCGTCTAAACACCATTGTTGTCTGAACAACATCTAAATATTTTTTGGTTGTACTTATGGAAAGCAAAGGTCTTTTATTGTAAAAGATAAATGCGAACTTCATCATCCAAGCATCATACGGAACACATCCACAGCCAAACTCATTCCATAAACCAGTCTAAATAACAGGTTGCGGTGACAATAAAAAACAAAAGTTAGCGACCAAAAAGCTAATCTATTTTACAATGCCCCACATCTCTGGTGAGCAAAAGAGACTAATGTAATGCTGTTTAGAAAAAAATGCCTGTTACCTAAGCTAACAGCAGCTAAATTCTTTATGATGTTTGTTTACGTTTGACAAGCGAAAACTCCCTAATAGAATGCAATTCATTATAATACGCAAATAAACAAAGTCAAAGATGGCTGCGCTCATTGCCTGAAAAATATTCACTTAGTTTAGCCACTTTTCAGCATATTACAAATTGTTGATGTACTTGTTACAGTGTATACAAGAACCCGAGCACATGACTTGATAAGTCGTTTTTTTTACAAATCACAAAGCAAATAAAATGTTTTCACCTCACAGATCATCACATCAAATACAAGCCTACTGCCCAGCCTAACTGTAAACCAAAAGCTAAACAGGGATGAAACCATTTTAGGGGGGTTTGTGGGGGGTTTTCAAGTCCACGGGGGGTAGAAATGGGGCAGGTATCGTGGGGAGATATGATGCAGGAAATACTACTATGATGGGGATTTATAAATAAATGGGGAGCAAGAGAAGGTTATACGCAAAATTTAAATAAACCCCCTAGAAAGGGGGTCTGTCCATCAAGCGCTATGATGAAACTGGCTCTCATGAGAACCGCCACAGGAAAGGAAGACCCAGAGTTACCTCTGCTGCAGAAGATATGTTCATTAGAGTTACCAGCCTCAGAAATTGCAGCCCAAATAAATGCTTCACAGAGTTCAAGTAACAGACCCATCTTAACATCAACTGTTCAGAGGAGACTTGAATCAGACCTACATGGTCAAATTGCTGCAAAGAAACCACTACTAAAGGACATCAATAAGGAGAAGAGACTTGCTTGGGCCAAGAAACATGAGCAATGTACATTAGGCCGGTGGAAATCTGTCCTTTGATCTGATGAGTTTTTGGTTCCGACCGCCGTGTATGTGAGACACAGAGTAGTTGAACGGATGATCTCTGCATGTGTGGTTCCTACTGTGAAGCATGGACAAAGAAATGTAATGGTGTGGGGGTGCTTTGCTGGTGACACTGTCTGTGATTTGTTTAGAATTCAAGGCACACTTCACCCGCATGGCTACCACAGCATTCTGCAGCGATATGCCATACCATCTGGTTTGCGCTTAGTGGGACTATAATTTGTTTTTCAACAGGACAATGACCCAAAACCCCCCTCCAGGCTGTGTAAGGGCTATTTTACCCAGAAGGAGAATGATGGAGTGCTGCATCAGATGGCCTGGCCTCCACAATCACCCGACCTCAACCCAATTGAGATGGTTTGGGATGAGTCAGACCGCAGAGTGAAGGAAAAGCAGCCAAAAGGTGCTCAGCATATGTGGGAACTCTTTCAAGACTGTTGGAAAAGCATTCCAGGTGAAGCTGGTTGAGAGAATACCAAGAGTGTGCAAAGCTGTCATCAAGGCTAGGGGTGGCTACTTTGAAGAATCTCAAATATAAAATATATTTTGTTTAAACCTTTCTGGTTACTACATGATTCCATATGTATTATTTCATAGTTTTGATGTCTTGACTATTATTATACAATATAGAAAATAGTAACAAATAAAGAAAAACTATTTAATGAGTAGGTGTGTCTAAACTTTTGACTGGTACTTTACTTTACTGACGTGATTGTCCCCATGGGGACATTTTGTTGCAGTGTCATGTACACGTTTACAGTGCCATTTAAATAATATGTATACATTTACAAAAAAAATTATATGGGTCATTGGAAATGATGTAGAAACTGGAAATTATGCAGACAATTACATTGATGGAAGCTACAATGTATCTGCAATATTAAATCTGATGTATCCCCTAAAAAGCAAAAAACAAAAAAAACATAATCAATGTAGCTAGCCAGCTAGCTAGAGTTTCTGCTAGCTAGTAGCTTCTTGACTTCATACATCGTAGTACAGTAACCAGTGGTGTATAGTCGAGTCCAAATGCAAACAAAATCAACTTTATTGCTCATTATTTCAAGACACAGGATAGAATGACAGTGCGTCAGCCATCAAGAATTGAACCTCAACGATTCTTGAGCTTGGACGCTGCCATTGGACAACACGAGCAGTAAAGGAGCTTTCATTTATTTCAAAGGAAGCATTTTCTCAATTGCTGATGGCAATGCCGGATACACGATGGCTATAGAGTAGCAGGACCGTTAGGATGTAATGTTAATGATATGTTAGAGAAAGACCCCACTGAATGATTCAGAACATGAAGAATCATATTTGTCTTGGTAAAATGTATTTCACGTCATAAGGAAGTGACATTTCATCACCAAACACGTTTTCACCCACTCTGGGCAGAGTGGGTGGACACCCTCATTTCTGTTTATGTGGAATGTGCTCTGAGAAATTGATGAAAGAGGGGTTGAATATTGAAAGCAACCGCAAAAATACCATTGAATCAGATAGAAGAAACATTGAAAATTGTATTTTATTCTGAGAATCACAAAGAGGTGTAGTGTAGCAGCGTGGTGAGGTACATTTTAATAGTCATGCTTAAAGCCTTTGAACTGAATGATATCACTACCATTGTATTGAAACCTGGGTAATATGAAATGTGACAGTGTTCAGTGTTCAGTGTTGACAAGTTAGTATAGGATTTATATAACGAATAGTAATACACTGGATATGACATATTACATATTCATGCACCAGTGAGTGAGTATTACATGGTCATGTAATAATATCATGTCATGGATGACTTCATTTGCTCGCTCTCTCTCTCTCTCCCACCACTCTCTCTCTCTCCCACCTCTCTCTCTCTCTCCTCTAACACACATACTCTCTATCGCTCTCTCTCTCTCTCTCTCTCTCTCTCTCTCTCTCTCACTCACTCTCTCCATACCCCCTCTCTCTCCGTCCCCCCCTTCCATTCATTTCTTGTCTGAAACATCCATCACAGGGTAAGGCGAGTGCCTTGAATCAACGTCTACAGTCCTGTAATAGATGTGTCCGATTAGCAGCATGTGTGTGTATTACACCCAGATCCATGGTTGAGTGGTGTAACGCTGTGATTTGGAAGGTCACATGTGGGTAGAAGGTAAGGCAACTGATATTAGCTTGCCTTTGTGGTTCCCAGGGGACCGTATAGTTCTTGCTGACATCATCTCTTTTGTAGGCAAATGTGTTCACCGATCCACCACTGCCACGGCTTCTGCACAAATAGCTTCCACGGGATTTTTAAAAATGTGTCGCTAGTATAGCCTATTTTCTTCCCTCCATCTCCCTCTCCCATTGGACCTATTCCAATTCCCTGGGACTCAATGGGATTGGTTTTACTTTACAGTCACATGCACTGCCTTGTTTTTCATCTTCTCATGGCAAATACAAAACTGAACCTTTCTTGCTTTGGGGAATACACTACGGAAGTTTCCATAGAAATTAGACAGATAAAACAAAAGACGATCACCCTCCTTCTTAAACAATAAATACTTTTTTCTCCAAGTAGGTCAGTGAACAAAAATGTTAAGCATAAAAATTTTATGCATGATGACTACATTCAATTCAACAACACCAGCAATGAGTGGCGGCGGCTAATGGATGCTAGCTCGACACACGAGGGTATGTGAAGTCTTTCAAAGAATCCTGCTACACTAAACCATGATCGGGGGAGGAAGCTTCATTGAGACGGCTGGTGCTGCACACGCACGCACGCACGCACACACACACACACACACACACACACACCCTAATTAGCAGGCTTCTCCATTTCCTGCTTTACTGTGTAGTTCTCTATACGCTCTCTACACGGCTTCCCCATATCCTCTGATGTAATACTCTGCTGATTCCTGAAAGGCCTGGGTAGATTTTGTCTGAGCTTGTCTTCAAAGCAACACGGTAATAACAACAGCACACAGCACATTGAACAATCATCATTATTTGCTTTACCGCAGCAGCGCAGCCCTCTGAGGCATCAACGGCAAGGTGATCCATGCCTTTCCCTTATCAACCCATTCAGCTTAATCTTAAATGTGTGTGTGTATGTGTATGTGTGTGTGTGTGTGTGTGTGTATGTGACGATGACTCAGCGTTACAATGACAATCTGACTTGATCAATAAAGACATTTGCATTGTGTTGTCTCCGCTCGTCCCCTAGGGCTCCGGATTCAGCGAAGAAGTGCTCCTCAAAAACCCATTACACATAGATCTGGACAGGGGGCCCGGGGGTAAGGACCCCCAAGAGGTTCCCCCCATGCCTCTCACTAAAGGGGATTAAAGACAGTCAAAACACTGATAAGGACGAAGGTTATAGAATTAAGCAACTCAACGCCTTGGTTGACTTAACGTTCTGGCTACATCCAGAAGCATAAATCAGCGCTTTGACCCCAGCCCCCTTCTCCAAACCTCTCTCACTTTCTCTTCAACAGCCACCTTTCCCAACAGCCACTCTTCCCCCTCTGAGCCTCAGTGCATTGTGGGCCTAGCTGTTAGACCCATCTGTCACCACGTCCTTCCACCCTCTCCACGGCACACGTACTCCACAGCTTGGCCAGGGACAGCCGTACACATTCCACACGGGCGGTGCAGCTGTGGGGTCCCCTCGGTCCTCTCCAGAGTGACTTTCCCCTCCAAAGCTCCAGAGGGCTCTCCGTCTGTGCTCACCACTGCATGACATGCCAAATGGAGAGGAACAGAATTTGGGGAGTGTGTTTGTGTGTTTGTGTGTGTGTGTGTGTGTGGGGGGGGGGCATATGCATTCATGCATTAGTGCGTGCGTGCATGTGTGTGTGGCGGCCCCAGCTGTTCCCATTATCCAATATGCTGTACTGTATCCCTGGCCAGAGGAAAGTTGTCAGCCCAGTCTCTACTTAGTGTATCCTGTTAAACCTCTACGGGATCGGTGTCCCCCCCCGTGGGATGGTTGAGCTAACGTAGGCTAATGTGATTAGCATGAGGTTGTATGTAACAAGAACATTTCCTTAAATTCTTGTTAGTCTAACTGCACTGTCCAATTTACAGTGAAATAAGTCCAT
The DNA here is from genome assembly GCA_003317085.1 of Hucho hucho. Taxonomy (NCBI): domain Eukaryota; kingdom Metazoa; phylum Chordata; class Actinopteri; order Salmoniformes; family Salmonidae; genus Hucho; species Hucho hucho. The sequence continues at coordinate 26,847 of QNTS01001724.1, read as the reverse complement.
GCTATTGTTTGAGGAGAGTGCACAGTTATGAACTTGAAAATGTATTAATAAACCAATTAGGCACATTTGGGCAGTCTTGATAAAACAGAAATGCAGGATTTTGAACAGAAATGCAATGGTTCATTGTATCAGTCGAAAACTTTGCACATACACTGCTGCCATCTAATGCCAACATCTAAATTGCACCTAGATTCCTAAGTCATATATTGGCCTTTCTCTTGCATTTCAAAGATGAAATAAATATGCATGTTTTTGTCTTTGTTTTATCTTTTACCAGATCGAATGTGTTATATTCTCCTACATTAATTTCACATTTCCACAAACTTCAAAGTGTTTCCTTCAAATGGTATCAAGAATATGCATATCCTTGTTTCAGGTCCTGAGCTACAGGCAGTTAGATTTGGGTAAGTCATTTTAGGCGAAAATTGGGAAAAAAAGAGTCCAATCCTTAAGAGGTTGTACTGCCATAACACACCTATCTTCCAATGCAGTGGTTCAGTAGCCTGGTCTCAGACCTGGTTGTGCTGTCCTGGTCCCAAACGTGTTTGTACTGTCTTATAGCCTGGTCCCAGACCTGTTTGTGCTGTATTGCTCTCTGGTCCCAGCCCTATTTGTTCTGTATTCTCCTCTGGTCCCAGATCTGTTTGTGCTGTCTTGCCAACTCCTATGGTCATTATTATTCAAGACAGCACAAACAGATCTGGGACCAGGCTATTCACTCCTGGATAACCAGTCTTCCAGACAATCACTGGGCTTTATTGAAAGCTATCCAAGCAAGAGCCTTGGCTGGGAGATGAACCAAGGAAACTCCACAAGGAATTCTCTTAAACACCTGGGTGGAAAATCAAAAAAGCCATGGTGTGGCTAGAATACCACGATCCCACAGGGGATTCTCTCGCTGTTTTATGCACTCCGAAAGACACGGCAGCACTACAGGGGCAGATAAAGTATTGACTGCTCCGCTTGTAAACCATCATGACCTTAAGCTGTCTTTTAATACGGCTCATAGAATATCATTACCACACTAATGTATACAAAGTCGTAGACGATTTACTGATGGCTGTTCTGACTGCAGTACATATTCTATGACACAATGTAAACACAGCATAACATCAAGCTTGAAATGTACAAAACATTAAGATCATCTGCTCTTTCCATGACATAGACTGACCAGGTGAAAGCTACGATCCCGTTTTTATCTTTTTAAATGTATTGAATATTTAAAACATACAATATACTTGCAGTGAAGCCACTCAACAACTACATCACATTAGTCATTTAACAGGCTCTCGTCGAGAGCGACACACCAGGGTCAACGCCCTGCTCAAGGGCATGTCGACAGATCTCCCACCAGCCCTCCAAGATCCCCCCCACAGTTCCCCAAGAGCTGCCCCTCTTGGGGAACAGAAAACAACAATGCAAAAAACAAAAGACATCAAGGACAACAAAAATCATAACAGCAAGGCCAACTGAATATGTTTGAGTGCATGTATGGCACTATTTACATGTGTGTTTTTGAATTAGTGCATTTGAATTAGTGTGTGCTTGTTAGTTTTGTCTCTTTAGCCAGAAACTGCTTTTTTATTATTGATGAATATTTAATTGAATGACCTCTGAAGGTACATTTAAAGGTATCCCAAACAATAAGGAGATTTGCTGAACCTATATTGCACTGGAAAAATTCAGTTAAAAATTATTTTGTCTTAGATAAAAATAAATTGTCCTCCAGTAAACTTTGATAAAATTTCCAATATCCCCGTCCACGTGGAAATTCTACAGGAGTTATGTGAAGGCCAATTAGATGATGATCCGATTGCATTCTGTCTACTATTAAAACTTTTTTAACCTTTGATGCAAGAGAGAAAGAGACAAGAAAGTAGTCAAGACGACTAGCTTGTTTAAGTCTCCTCCATGTATATCTCACTAGGTCTCCAAATATCCACTATTTCTAATGTTTACATAATATTTGTGATTCCCTTAAGGGCACTGTGATGATAGTTTGTTGAGTGATTTCCTTTACGGTCCATTGAGGTACTCAACACTGTGTTATAGTCTCCCACCATAATGATTGGAATAAATATTTTCAAAGGATCCTCCTGATTTGGACCATATAGGTTAATGAGCCAAATCTGTTTTTCATCCACTTTCATATTAAAAAAGATCCACCTTCCTTGCGAGTCATTCCTGACTATTTGCACATTCAGATCAACATTTTTGTAAATTAATTAATCATCACACCTTTTGAGTTCCTTTGTCCATGACAGAAAATTATTTCACCACCCCATTCCATTTTCCACACAACTTAATCTTGTCACGATCTTCTTTAGGGACAGACCAAGACGCAGCGATGCTTCCAGTATACATATTTTATTAATACACATAACTGGGAAAATAATAAACGAACATCATAACAAATGACAAACCACTTACGCTATGATCAAACACAATAACCCACAAAACCCTAGTGCAAAACCACAAACATATATATGGTTCCCAATTAGAGGTAACGACACTCAGCTGCCTCTAATTGGGAACCATTTACCCAACATAGAAATAGAACACCTAGAACAGAAAAACCCTACACCAAAAACGAAACTAAACACGCCAGCCTGTAAAACTCAGGCCTGGACGTGACAAATCTAAGGATGTAGAGTGAGTTTCCTGTAAACAGTATATGTTATATTCCTTTTCTTTTAGCCATGTAAAGACTGATCTTTTTTTATAATCTGCTAAACCATTACAATTATAACTGGCTATACTTATTTCACCCCTTACCATAACTAGATACTAGTCTCAGTCTAAATTGACCATAATTACTGCTTGTAAAGTTACTGCTATAAGAAGTATTGTCAAGGTCAAAATTAGAGATTTCAAATGTCTTATATTTAGAACAGGTTCTAACAATATTTGTTTTATTCCCTTGCCTGATTCCCTGTGAGCCAATGCCACAGATGTTAGAAAATTTTGTCAAGATATTATGTTTGTAGTAAATCTGAGTAGGTTGATGTGTATGATATTGGATGTGATTTAGTCAGAGTGTGTATGATGTCTGGATAAGAGTAAGACTGTAATGTGTGATGTCCAAATAAATAATAACCCAGCCAATTTCCATGGTTGGGTGTCTGTGTGTAACATGAGTATAGCCTTAATATTCAGGATGATAATTGTAATCCATATCGTATTACCATCATAGTTGCATCATAATTACCTTTAACATCACTTTCATAGAAAAACCCCCACATCCCAACATTTCCATAGCAATTGACGTTTCACATGATCATGAAAGAGACCTTGCGTTACTATAAAGACGGTTTCACTACAGTACAATATGTTATTTTTCCCCAACGTCCCTGTTCTGATATCTTCCCCTTGCTTATTGTAAACATAGATAAACATATAGACGAAGACATAGAAAAGATAGATAAACAAAAACTGTAGAAAAGTTCTCGACAATAGAGAGAGAAGGGAGAGAGTTAGAGAAGAGAAGAGAGAGATCAAGTGTGCGTGTGTATGTAGAAGTCTGTATGTGTAAGTGAGCATGTAATTGAGTGTGTGTGTGTTCATATCAACTTCATAGTGTTCAGATATTTTGACATACTTTTTTTTTTGTAACCTGACGTCGCCGTAGAATTTAGTACAGCCATGGTGTTGTGGAGCTGTCCATCTATAAAAGTTTGTCCACATTGAGAAAGGCACGCTTACTCCTCTTCCTCTGTTGCCTCTGTACAGGGTACAGCCTCTTGCGACGTTCATTTATCTCCCGGGGCAATTGGTCATTGAGACCGAATTTGGTCCCTTTAAGCTCCCTTCCCCTGCTTTTGATCAGCTCATTTTGTTGGTAGTGTTCAAATTTTGCGATAATAGGTTGGGGACTCTTGGAAGTTTCAAGGCGGATTGCATGAACTCTCTGATCGCCCCATCTGGATTACTGGATGCATCCTCAGGAATCCCCGAAAATATTAGAATTTCACGCATGCTACGGCTTTGTATGTCTAGTAGCTAAACTCCAAATTCCCCCTCAGCCCTGCTACCTCCTCACACTACTTTTGAAGTGTTGCTGGAATCCAGCAAGAGCACTAACCTCTACTTCAACGGTAAGTAAATATTCTGTGTCTGTAGATGAATCTGTCTTTCTTTTTTTTGTCGGGTTAGAGTTCTTTTGTGAGTTAGCCAGATCTTTCCACGATGGAGCATGTTGTTCCTCCATAGCATAAAGCTGTTGATACTCGTCGATTTCCCTCAGGATCTCCTTAGTATCCAGATTGGCTCTGAACTGCAACCAGTTGTTTACAAATGTTTTTAAAGCTGCGTCATTCCCACAACGACTGAAGATGTAATCATGAGTTTGAAAATGCGTGATCCCACAATACAAAGTTGCTTTCGCTGTTCACGTTTCAATGTTCATTGCCTTTACTTGCCGACTATAAAATAAAAGTGTACAAACGCTAGAAAAAAGGAGCGATATACCCAACTCAACATGAGGATGATCTACGGTCGAGACTATCCTACCAACGGGACATTAATTCTTAGGGAGCAGTGGGGCACTAGCGACAACATCCGGTAAAATGCAGAGAGCCAAATTCAAAATACAAAAATATAAATATTAAACATTCATGAAAATACAAGTGTTGCACACTATTCAAAAGCTTAGAATCTTGGTGATCTCACAGCATTGTCAGATTTCAAAAGGCTTTACGGCGAAAGCATAGCATTTGATTGTCTGAGTACAGCGCCCCGCACACATATTCAATTAGCATAATAACATAACCAGCACGGGTGTCACAAAACTCTAAAATAGCGATAAATGTCAAGGGTCTCAGTGTAGCAGGTAAAGCAGAGTCAGGCGCAGGACAACAGAGATGAGTAGTCATGTAACTTTACTCAAATCAACTACAAGTTCCAAGTAGTTACAAAAATATACAAGATCACATAATCAGACCAACTTTACAAATAACAAAAACGCACAAAACCAAGGGGGAAACAGAGGGTTAAATAAGGAACATGTAATTATGGGAATAGAAACCAGGTGTGTATGACGAAGACAAAACTAACGGAAAATGAAAAATGGATCGGCGGTGGCTAGAAGACCAGTGACATCGACCGCCGAACGCTGCCCAAACAAGGAGAGGGACCGACTTCGGCGGAAGTCGTGACAATAAAATAAATAGCTTACCTTTGAAGATCTCCCTCTGATGGCAATCCAAAGGGTCCCAGCAACACAATTAATGGTCATTTTGTTCGATAAAAGTCACTCTTTATATCCATAAAGCTCCGTTTGGTTGGCGCGTTTTGTTCAGTAGTCCACCGTTCCACTCGTTCAAAATACAAGACATAGAAAACGCAAATAAGTTACCTATAAACTTTGTCCAAACAACTCAAACAACATTTCTAATCGATCCTAAGGTACCCTAATATGTATATAAATTATAATATTTCACACGGATAATATCCTGGTTGATAGAAAAGGAAAAAAACGAAGCGCGCTCTCTCTGTCACTCACTCTCTCTGTCACGCGCTCTAGACAGTACAGGCCACTCCTAAATCCACTGACAAAAACAGCTCTTACACATTGGTTTTTCACAAAAAATGCCTGAAACTTTGTATAAAGACTGTTGACATCTAGTGGAAGCCATAGGAGCTGCAATCTGGGAGCTGGATCCCCATGCTTTGAATAGCATGCCAATGGAAAAGTGTGACATCACAAAGTCAAATTTCTTTTCTGGATGGATTTTCCTCTGTTTTTTGCCTGCCAAATTAGTTCTGTTATACTCACAGACATTATTGTAACAGTTTTAGAAACTTCAGAGTGTTTTCTATCCAATACTACTAATTATGTGCAAACCTCCGAACACTGCCGCCGCTCCCAAACTGTAATATCTTATGTTTCACCGAGTCGTGGCTGAACGACGACACGGATAATACATGGATAAGATAGAGCTGGCTGGGTTTTCTGTGTAGATGAAGGGGAGGAGACAGGTTAATGAAGGATTTTTAAGCCTTGAGACTATTGAGACATGGGCCAGCCTCCCTGAGAAATGCTTTCGACACCTTGTAGAGTCCATGCCCTGAAAAATGTAGGCTGTTCTGAGGGCAAAAGGGGGAGTCCAACTAAATATTAGGAAGGTGTTTGTAATGTTTGGTATACTCAGTGAGAAGAGAACCAGTAAATTAACAAAACTATTTATTTAAACCATGAACAAATATCTCTTTAGTTGGGCCAGCTTCCAGTTTGAACTGGGCCAGTTTCCCGGACACAGATTAAGCCTGTTTCTAGAGTAAAAAACATGTTCAATTCTCCATTCCAGGACTAGGCTTAATATTTGTCTGGGAAACTGGCCCTAAAGACTTAATTTAATTTTATGTTAAAAACCCAGTCTGCAGGGACAGTTTTGGGACCAAATCTTGTGTTGTCCATACTAAAAGCACATGGGACCACATTAATGCTTTTCCAGCCCTGCAGCCGACTCCTTTCATAACATAATAATTAATCAATGAACCATGAATCATAAAGTACAGAACATTGTTATGCAGAGCTTCTTTATTCTGTTACATCCTCATCCGCATCCCAAATGGCACCCTATTCCCTATGTACTGCACTACTTTTGACCAGGGCCCATAGGCCTGGGGCGGAAGGTAGCCTAGTGGTTAGAGCTTTGGGTCAGTAAACGAAAGGTTGCTATATTGAATCCCCGAGCTGACAAGGTAAAAATCTGTCATTCTGCCCCTGAACAAGGCAGTTAACCCACTGTTCCTAGGCCGTCATAGTAAATAAGAATTTGTTCTTAACTGACTTGCCTAGTTAAATAAAAAAATTAAAAATAAATATAGGGAATAGGGTGCCGTTTGGGACACAACCCTAGTCTTCAAAACTTGAGGGTTTTATAGAATGCTTCACTTTCAAAAAGTAATATCTCTCTCTTCTCCGCCTTGTGAGCCTCTCTTAGAACACAAATCCACTCCAAACGGTGTGTTCTGCAGTCCGCAACGCTTCCACTGTCTCTCAGATTAAGGCGGAGTGATACAAACAACTTGGCAACACTCTTCCTGACACTGCACTGATTTGCAAACTGATTAGCATCATGAAAAAAAAAGAAACAGCACCCAGGTCGGATCCGACGACGTGTCACTTTTTCGCAGAAAGAGATGTATAACATGGAGAGGGGGAGAGAGGGAGGGAACGAGGGAGGCGGAGGGGGAAGACAGGGACAGGGAAGAGGGGGAGGATGAAATGGATAAGAAAGAGAGAAACAATAATACTGATTGGGACAGCACAAGCTGACAGGAGAAAATAATTGACAGGGTGATGTAGAAAGATCAAATCAAATCAAATTGTATTTGTCACATGCACCGAATACAACAGGTGTAGACCTTACAGTGAAATGCTGACTTACAAGCCCTTAACCAACAATGCAGTTTTAAGAAAAATATGTGTTAAGTAAAAAAATGGATAAGTAAAAAATAATAAATACAAGTAAAAATAATTAAAGAGTAGCAACACACACACACATATACAAACACACACAGGCTGACATGAAGACAACAACATAGAGGGGGGGGGGTGGCTGAATGGAGAGGGGGATGGAGGCAGAGAGGCTAAGGGGTCAGGAAGTGTGTGTGGCAGGGAGGCAAGACAGTATGTGCAAGGTGCTTGGTTCTGTCTGACTCAGTTCTGGTCAGATCTAGGTGACCTTTGTGTGTGTGTGTGTATGTGTGTAAGTGTGTGTGTGTGCATGCGGGTGCGTGTGTGTATGTGTTTGCATGAGTGTGTGTGTGTGTGTGCGTGTGTAAGAGACTGTGTTTGCATGTACCTATACCTAACATAAAACTGCAACAACCTATTCTCCATTTTTATGTTTTCTCAATTATCATGTTGACTTCCTCTTGCACTGCATTATTACAGTACCTCCCTGAACTCTCTCTCTCCTAACCCTCACTCATTCCCACTGCCTCCCCTCCCTCCCCCTCCTCCTTCCTCTCCCCCTCCGCCCTCCCCTTGTTCAATCTTTGCACTGTCAGTTTGTGGCTAGCGCCTCTCGCTCAGTCATTGATCACAGTGGCAACAGCGTTGTGTGTGTGCTGGTCTAGAAAGCAGTGCAGTGGTGGCGTCTCCGCAGGGATGGAGGGAGATCAAATACTTTAATTACACCAGGCTTGTAGGTGGTGCCAGCTACAGGCACCAGTCATGTAACAAGGACAGGTGGGGAGAGAAGACACAGAGGCACACACACACACACACACACACACACACACACACACACACACACACACACACACACACACACACACACACACACACACACACACACACACACACACACAGAGGCATCAGAAGGAAAAACATTTCAAACACCAGACACACTCTCTTACATGTGCATTGAGGTATAGAAGAAGGAAAATAAATCACTTACATATTGAATGGAAGATATTGATTATGCATGATTTTTCTATTGAATTAAATGGGGGAGACACATTTAGAGCATTTCCCACAGAGTAATTGATATGCACATGAAAACACACACAGACACATGAACGCACATGTGCATACAAAAACAGGATTTACAAACACAACCCAAGCATCACTGATTGCATACAGAAACCCTCTGATCCCCAAAGACGTACATTGATTGTCAGAACATAGCCAGCTTCTATTGCTATAATGCTCTCTATTCGTTCATTTGTATGATCTCCATTGCGTGGATCCTGCAGATAGCACCATCGAGCGTGGTGGGGGAAAAAGCTGACACAGGCGGTGCCGTATTGTGATTGATGCCCCGTCTCAACCGGAGCCCAGTGCTGATTCCGAGCTCCTAGGCATCGTGGGAAGGGAATCTGTTCTCCACTCGACTGGGCCCAGTCACACCAGGGATCTCCTCCCTGTCACTCACCGCCCAATCGTGACCCAGCACAGTCACACAGCAGCCAATCATCTGGGTTCCCATGCTAAGGCCTGTCAACTTGGCAACCCGAACACAGCATAGCATGCAATAGGTCAAAGTGGTTCTGGAGTTTAACAAAGAAGAACAGGTAGGATTGGCCCCAATTGAATTAATTCTTCCTTCCTCCCTTCCTTCCTTGAAGTAAAGTGATTAGACATGATTTCACAGGTGAACATCAGGGCTCCACCACATAAATTTTACCTGGCCTCATTTCTAATCAGTGATTTCTTCATGAAAGAGAGGAAGGAAGGCTGCCCCTTTAAAGAATTTGATCAAGGCACAACAAAGATGGATATGTAACAGCATTGTGAGATCAACAAAGAAGGATAGGCTCTAATAAGGAAGAAAATAAATAACATAGGAATTCTCTTGAGAAACAATGCTTGGAATGAATCTGCTGTAATTGTTCCAATCGCTTTGTTTCTTGGTTTCAGGCTTAATGAGAACAAATTAACTCCTTATTGAATTTCAGTTGATTATGAGAGATGGAATGCTTTTCTTCCTGGGAGAAAATGTAACTAAAGAGGTCAAATGTAAGGAAGCGCATTCTAGTTTATTTTGTTTTATGAGCTCAATTAGTTTGACACTGTTCATACTGTACACACTATCTTGGCAGAGAGAATGAAATAGGGAAGATAATTGGACTGATAAGTGAAATAGGAAGTGTAAAGAGATTACTTGATTCTGCTGGTCTTTCATCATGTCTCTTTTTGCTTCATATCTCTGCTTTATCTGTCTCAATGTACTGTTACTCATCGGCTCAGTGATGTAGCCAAAAACACATCAGCCTTTCTGCACTTTTCTCTGGCTCCCCCTGCAAATGGATTCCTTTTTTATTTTCTTTAAAAGGTCTTTGATATTGCGGATCAATTTTTCAGAAGTGTTTTTCTTTCATATAAAGACATTCTTTCTCTCTCTTTCTCCTCTCTCGCCGCAAGTGTGTTTGGACCGAGCCCAAAGCAGGTTGGAAGGAGAGCAGTCAAAGGAATTATGGAGGAAATTAAGGCCCGGAAAAGAAGAGAGGGGGTCTTGGTGAGGAGGAACAGATGGAGATGGAGGCAGAGAAGAGAAAATAATAATAAATATTGATGTCCTTTATTGTTTCTGCATGGCAGAGTCTATATCATATTTGAATGCTGTACGTGCCACATCTCAACCATGAGAAATGTGTTGGCAAGGCGTTGTTACACTGCACCAATAAAGCACATTTGGGATTTGGAATGTGTAAGAGAAGGAGAGCGGGAGCCGCATTAGGGAGGAGAAAATGAAAATGAGGGAAAGGGAAAGGGAGAAGGAGAGAAAGAGGGAGAGATAGAGAGAGAGAGAGAGAGAGAGAGAGAGAGAGAGAGAGAGAAAGCGAGATGAAGAAGTATGAGGAAACCAACATGGAGACAGCCTGGTAGGAAAAGCAAAGAAGAAAGAAAGCATAGAAGCCTACCAGAAATAGATACACACAGGTACTGCATAATGGGAAAGTGTGTGCGAGGTAGCATGAGAGCAAAACAGAGAGTGAGAGAGAGAACGAGAAAGACAGAGAGAGAGAGAGATAGACAGAATGATAAGGTGAGAGGCAGAATAAGAGAGAGAGAGAATGAGAGAAAGAAAAAAAAGAGAGGCAGAGAGAGATATGTGTGTCCAGCGGATTGAAGGGCATGAAATAGAGAGAGGACAGGGGCTGTTGGAGTGTGTGTGTGGGGTGGGGGGTGGAGGCTGGAGGGAGGGTGGAAAGGGTGGGCCAGACAGGGTCCACAGAGCCAGAGAGAGGAGAGGGACAAGGCCCATTAACTCGGGAATAGTACACCTGACCAGGGGGCCCAGAGGAGGGTCCGGATCCCCAGCTTGAGGTGGTGTGAGAGGGTATGAGGATGCCTGGAGCCAGAAGTGTCTGGACAACACGAAAAGACAAAGGATATGTGTGTCTGTGTAAAAGTTGTGTGCAGTACAAGCACATGTTAACCAGCACTGCGAACCAAAATCTGATGATAATCTATGATGCAATACCTAACAGTAAATGGCATATGACATGACATACAGTATGTCAAACAGCATATCTCAAGGGTGCAACAGCACAGTATGTCAATTTGTTGTGTGCCTGCGTGCATGCACACTCAAACACAATGCATTGTGGTCCGTGTCAAAATATTCTGTATCGTTTCAGCCAAACCGGCTCCACTTCCCAGCAGCCCACTATGATCTGGCATGGTGGTGCACTGGGCCGTATGCATGTCACTGCCTTAGTGCTACACTACAGCATTGATCAGTGGCGCTTAACAGACAGACAGACAGACAGGCCTTGCTACTACTGCTGAGATGAAGCAGCATCAGTGGAAGTGACTGCTGTGCTCCTCCTAAATAGGGCCCGACGGAGACCAAGACACCGGCTGCAGATTGATTCCCGCAGACGGACAGGGACGGAGATTGAAAGTCAAAGAGGTTGGGCCAAAGTAGTTAGTGCTCTGACTGAGTGTGTTCAAAGGAGAGGAGGAGGAAGGGCACAGAAGTGGTGCAGTGGCGAGGAGGCTGGCGAGGCTGGCATGTGCCAAGCCAGGGGGAGAGAGACAGACCCCCTGTCTTCAGTGTCATCTGTTGCCATAGGGAGGGGGGGAAGATAAGGAGGGAAAGAAAGACGGAGGGGGTAAAAGAGAGGAGAGGGAGGAGATCATTGAAGATGGGAAGAAAAGGCTGGATTGGGGAGTGGAAGAGAGTGAGGCAGCAGTCTCAGGTTCAACATAAGCGTCAGTACATACTGTCAACTGGCACTATGGTTTGACACTTCTGTGTTGAAGGAGAACTCAACTCAGAAGATGCTCTCTCTCTCTCTCTCTCTCTCTCTCTCTCTCTCTCTCCCTCTCTCTCTGGCAGATATTGTAAAGCATATTGTGGTCCCACTCTCAACCAGCATCTTGTGTTTATTTTTTATTTTTACCATGAACACCATAACTTATCTACCGATACAATCCTGCAGCAACAGGAAATGTGAATTATTGCCGTGCAGGAAAATTCTCAGCAACAAAAGAATGATCAAATGAAGATCCTACATCTTTAGACGCATGGTGCATGACCATCAATGCAGTGTTCTCAGATGAGTTGTAACAAACATGTGCATTCCTACAGGTCCACAGAACCAGAATAGAAAAATTCAGCTCTATTGAATATGGAGATAAAGTTGAATTAATACAATTGATATGCATAATAGTATAGTGTAGATACATTTTTTGACTATTTCCCATGGCAGCCAAATCTTAAACACATTCAATAGTCAATAGGCTCCCAACCTGTATAACAAAATACATTGTCTCACTTTCCCACTGACTCTCAAAGTGCATTACTCCGCCGCCACAAGTGCCTCCTGTCAGTCAGGGAAATAAACCGATTTGATTACACCTGATAAAAGAAAAGTGGCCCAACCGGAGCAGAACAACACAAGATTACATGTACTAGCAGAGTAGCATGTCCTCACCATTCACAACCATTGTCCTTCAAATGGTTTCCCAATTCAAGCTTTCTTTACCCTGCTCTTCCCCTTTTGTTTGAGCACAACCAATAGAGACTAGTATTCATACAGTTTACATAAGACAGACATTTATTCAGCTCATCATATTATTGTATTGCACATCGGCGGAGATGAATGGGGTGTCAGACTTATAACCCGAGGGTTGTATATTTGATTGGATTCTGTTCCAAGGTAAGGAGACTGACGTTTAGTCATAAGCTAGGTACTTAACCTGACGCTACCTCTGTATGTATAAACACATGAAGAGGATGAAGAGAGAGAAAATCAATCACTCTATATGCTTGGGGCCAAGGGTAGATGCATCAGCTTAACAAGGGAAAGCCAATCTTGACATGTGAAGGTTATAACGGTGGGTAAACACTAAACCCAACACCGCTAATAGAAGAATAAACGAGGGCACGTGTGTCATGAAAGGAACGTGCATTTTACAAATAAAACAGATGGCATACAAAATGAAACCAACTCCCCCCAAAAACAAGGCTCTGACACACAAATGAAAAACTCAGCTTTGGACAGCCAACAAAGTCTGTAGCCAGTTCAGTTCCTAATCCAGGTAAGAAGTCCAATAAATCCCAAGGGCAAACATTTTAATAAGGAAAAATATCTTAACATTTAAGTTGATCGGTTCAGAAAAATGACCCAACGAAATCCACAAAAGCCCAAAAGCCCAAAAGGTACAGTAGGCTGTAAAAATAGTTATCCAAAACATTGTCCTTTAAACAGAGTGGGATAATCCACCAAAAGGAAAACTCTTCTAAGTACTTCAATACACGACTATGAGACAATTCTCACGAGTATATCATGATAGACACTAGGCGTTCAAACTAACAAAAGTTTCCTAGTCACCCAACATTTTCTCCCACTAACATGCAGTCAAAATGCACCCCCCCCCCCGGCTATGGACTCCTGCTCGTTGCCTTTGCTCATAAAGTCTGTTCCGAGGCCTGGGATCTGGCCCAATGGTCCCATCTTCATGATGTTCTGCAACTGCTCGTACATGTCTAGGGAGTGACCAGGGTGGAGCCTACAGCCTAACACATCAAGCGACTATGGAACTGTGGGTTACAAGGTCCTGTTGACTGATTGATGCTCTCTCTCTCTCTCTCTCTCTCTCTCTCTCTCTCTCTCTTTTATCACTGTTCCTTAGCTGGCTGAGAACTCCCTTCACCCCGATCAGCTTGTGAGACGTTTTGTTCAATCCCTGGATGCTTCTCTCTGTCTGTCATACGTCTGTCTGCTAGCGGGAGTTTTATTTCTGCCATGGGGCAGAACGTGTTGTGGCGAAGAACGAGGGAACGGTCCACCACTTCACTCGCGCTTCATTATCAAGCCGATCACACAGCAAGATATTCCATGCGGGTGTCAAGGTATGTCGCTTCACCTGAACTCTTGCTGTCACGCCAAACGTCAGAACACGAGGGACGTTTCAGTCTAGTTTCAAGTGGCTGAGGTGGAGACGAGGCAATCGGATATTCAATTATTCACGCCGTTATTAACAAAAATTCCCCTTGACTTTTCCGTTTTATATGTGTGGTCTTTGCAGATAATGAATAAATCTGGGTTTATTAATAGATTAATGATAGATTAATAAACCCTTTCTGTGAACTACTTGCAAACAAACATATCTCTGTGCTTCTATAGCAGCCTTGATGAATACATGAATACCTTAAAAACCTATTGGATTTCACTTAACAATACATAAGTCTTATACCAGAGTAAGTACAGTGTAATAACCTATGCAATGAACCTTTAATAAGCTAGTAGCCTAAATACATGCGGCAATAGAGTTACTCCCCACATTTGTCTATAAAGTGATGCCCATGTCAACTAAAGACGTATCAAAAACACTCTTGGGTCTTAGAAAGAGCCAGTGGTTCAGTTCCTCAGTCAGGTTGTGAGAAACCCCTATAAGCCTACAAAGCTGAAGCTGACCGCATCAAGAGCTAAATCCCTAAGCATGCCGAGTGGAATAAACCATCCTCTAGCTAGCCTGGCAGACAGGCCCAGTGTAGTTGGTAGTGGAGCCATGGAGCCAGCCAGTCTGCAGCAGGGGAGCCTTAGGAGAGAATGTCACACTGCTCCCTTCTCTGTATGGCTCCTAACTGGGTGTGAATGAGCAAACCTGGCTTCCTTTTAAAGGTGCCTACCCTGCATCCGACACCACCTGTTGTCTCCAGCCACAGGTGCATGTTGGGATTTGAAGTCAAAGGGCCACAGGTTCAGAGTCGTATTCCGTAGGCACACTGTGGGAAAAGGTTTCAAAATGGTCTGTTTACTACCGTTTCATGCCTAGTGAATAAGACCTTGGTGATCATCCAGAGGCAACAATGAAAATGAAAGGAAATAGGTCTCCTGGACCTTAACGGATGTAGGTCGAAATCCAAGATGGCCGATCAAGAGTAGAGTCCAGAGCCTTGACTTCATGAGTGTCTGGAGTCACCTAGGAGAATGCTGTAATACTTCTCAGAGGCAATGAAACGTGTTGATTAAAGAAAATAGTTGGAGAGGGGTAAAGGGAAATAGAGAGGGGGAGAGAGTGAAAATATTTTATTTGCACTATTAAACAACCATCTTATAGGCATTCAGCGAGATATTCAATGGCGTGTGCATACACTTTATAATTCAAAATGTCCTCAATGGAGAAGGAAATATCAGCATTTCGATCACTGAGGGTGTTGTCATGGGGAATCAGCCTGGCCCTGTCACACGCCACCACCGTCGAAGACTCCCGATGAAATATCTTGAGTACAACAACCTTGAGAGTGCTTTTCTCATGACATGCCAGTTTTATAGCCTCTTTTCACAGGGAGAAAGCAGAGACAAGACTTTCACAGCTAGCTAGCGCTAAGTGCCCAAGTCTAAACACAGAGGGCAAGCCCCAGTCATTCACCCACACACATACAGTACACACACTCACACACACACAGCCATGTTGCTTTCCTCTGCGCCTTCTTGGTTGAATAGCACAGAGCATCAAAATGCTTACTCGGTTTTGTTTCAGTCAAGACACAAGGTCATTCAACTTAAAAAGCACCGTCTTGGAGAGGTCACATCCACTGCTCGTCTGTAATGGGAAGAGTACTTTCTCTCTTTATCCTGCAAGGACTTTAAAAGGTCAGGGAAGCCATTCACACACCAATTTACATTCATAAGCTCTGCCTCACTCTCCAAAGTTGTTTATCCACTGAGTGCGTGTGTCCCAAATGGCACCCTACGTATGGCAGGAGCCCTATTTGCCCTTTATTTATTTTTTATTTAACCTTTTTTTAACTAGGCAAGTCAGTTAAGAACAAATTGTTATTTACAATGACGGTTAACTGCCTTGTTCAGGGGCAGAACGCACTAGGATACCTGCCGCCCCTTTAAAGGAAATAGGGTGCCATTTGGGACACAAGCAACGCTTCCCACAGAACCTGACCATAAATCAGGAGAGATCGAATCAGGAGGCAAAGAAAAACCTGAATGTGCTTCTCCTTTAAAAAAAAAAAAAAAGGAACAGCATTCTCACGCATAGCTATTTTTCTCTCTCTCTCTCTCTCTCTCTCTCTCTCTGATATACACGTTTGTTTTTTCTTCTCCAAGATCCATGTGCATTTAAAGTAGATCAAAGACATTGTACATTTCAGAAACAATCAACCGGTGAATTACAGTGGTCATTTGAAAATGATGAAATGAATACATTAATAAAAAAGACAGGAATTAATATTCTCTCTGACACGTATTTCAGATGTTCTCTGTATCCAAGCTGTGTTGCTTTTTGTTAAATTAATAGACCAATGTTCCATGGCTTAATGGGGAAAATGTTTATAATTAATGCCTTAATCAGGTCTCACCCTCCGATCTGCCAGTGATGATGTTGTACACACATGGCTGAGCAGCTCTGAGCTACACCTGGTGTGTGTGCGTGTGTGTGTGTCAGAGAGAGAGAGAGAGAGAGAGAGAGAGAGAGAGAGAGAGAGAGAGAGAAAGACCTGACCAAGGCCTTTCTCCCACGATTGCTCAGTTTGGCTGGGCGGCCAGCTCTAGGAAGTCTTGATGGTTCCAAACGTTTTCCATTTAAGAATGACAGGGTTTTGGTACCCTTCCCCAGATCTGTGCCTCAACACAATTCTCTCTCTGAGCTCTACGGACAATTCCTTAGAACTCATGGCTTGGTTTTTGCTCTGACATGCACTGTCAACTGAGAGACCTTATATAGACAGGTGTGTGCCTTTCCAAATCATGTCCAATCAATTGAATTTACCACAGGTGGACTAAAAAAATCAAGTTGTAGAAACATTTTACAATTTTATTTGTAATTTTTAATTGAACCTTTATTTAAATAGGCAGGTCAGTTAAGAACAAAATCTTATTTACAATGATGGCCTACCCCGGCCAAATCCAGACAACGCTGGGCCAATTGTGAGTCATAGTGCGGATAAGTTCCACTTAATAGCATGACAGTTGCTCACCGCCAATTGTGCGCCGCCCTATGGGACTCCCAATCCCGACCGGATGTGATACAGCCTGGATTCGAACCAGGGACTGTAGTGACACCTATAGCACTGACATGTAGTACCTTAGACATCTCAAGGAAGATCAATAGAAACACGATAAATCTGAGCTCAATTTCGAGGTCTCATAGCAAAGGGTCTGAATACTTACGAAAATAACGTATTTCTGTTTTTAATTTGTAACATATTTGCAAAAATTTCTAAAAAACTGTTTATGGGGTATTGTGTGTAGATTGATTAATTGAAGCATGTATTTTATTAATTTTAGAATAAGGCTGTAACGTAAACAAAATGTGAAAAAAGTCAGGGGGTCAGAATACTCAGAGAGCCCTGGTCAAAAGTAGTGCACTATAAAGGGAATGGGGTGCCATTTGGGATGAACCCTATAACTACGTGTCATACTTCTTACTTATGTGCTGTATAAGGATGCATAATACATTATTCTAAAAGGGACAATAACATGGTAATGAGTGTCAAACTGGTTTGCAAATCTGTTCACTTCAGAATTAAATGCTGGAACACTTTATAACAGGAACTCCTTGGCCGCAACCCTTGTCTCCTCATGACAACTCAACTGATAAGGACTGTCCTTTCTCAAAGCAATGGGCTCTCAGACCTGGGTTTAAATACTATTTGAAATCTTTCAAGTACTTTGAGTGTTTGCTTTAGCCTGTCTGCAGTGCCAGGTCAGAATCTGAATCTAGGTAGGATTTTCACTTATGAGACTTTTTTAGTTGTTCTATTGTGCTAGGCAAGCTCAATCAAGCCTAGATAAAGTATTTAAGAGTATTATGATTTATTCTCCCCAATTTTGATCTTGTCTCATCGCTGCAACTCCCTAACGGGCTTGGGAGAGGCAAAGGTGGAGTCATGCGTCCCCTGAAACATGACCCACCTAACCGCGCTGCTTAACACCCGCCAGGTTAACCCGGAAGCCAGCTGCACCAATGTGTCTGAGGAAACACCGTTCAACTGGCGACTGGGGTCAGCCTGCAGGCACCCGGCCCGCAACAAGGAGTCGCTAGAACGCAACGTGCCAAGTAAAGCATCCCTGGCCAAACCCTCCCCTAACCCGGACAACGCTGGGCCAATTGTACGCCGCTGCGCCACTCAGGTGGCCTTTAAAATGATGTTAAATAGTGTTTGAACCTAGGTCTGTTCTCAGAGCAATGATCTATAAGGGAATGCATACCAAGGTACACAGACTAAACAGAGACTTTACTAAGAACATGGAAAACAGAGACTAAAGGACAGTGGTGCTTTATGTTCAACACAGAGAGCTATGAGCGAGAAGTCAAAGGAGAGGAAGAGAAAAGTCAAGAGAGCCATGGATAGATGAGAGAGAGAGGGGATGGGGGGGGGGGGGGNGAGAGGGAGAGGGAGAGAGAGGGGGGGCGAAGAGAGAGAGAGAGAGAGAGAGAGGGAGAGAGGGGGGGGGAAGAGATTCTCGGCATCTGACTGTAAGGCGCTACAGGGGGTAGTGCGTACGGCCCAGTACATCACTGGGGCCAAGCTTCCTGACATCCAGGACCTATATACTAGGCAGTGTCAGAGGAAGGCCCAACAAATTGTCAAAGACTCCAGTCACCCAAGTTATAGACGGTTCTCTCTGCTACCGCATGGCAAGCGGTACCGGAGCGCCAAGTCTAGGTCCAAAAGCCATAAGACTGCTGAACAATTAATCAAATGGCCACCCAGACTATTTTCATTGACATCCCCCTCCCCTGCTGCTACTCCCTGTTTATTATCTATGCATAGTTAGTCACTTTACCCCTACCTACATGTACAGATTACCTCGACTAACCTGTACCCCCGCACATTGACTGTATATATCCTTGTTATTGTTATTTTATTGTGTTACTTACATTTTTTTTACTTTTGTTTATTTTGTAAATATTTTCTTAACTATTTCTTGAACTGCATGGTAGGTTAAGGGCTTGTAAGTAAGAATTTCACGGTAAGATTTACGCCTGTTGTATTCGGCGCTTGGTTTTGATTTGGTTTGAGTGAGTGAGTGAGTGAGTGAGTGAGTGAGTGAGTGAGTGAGTGAGTGAGTGAGTGAGTGAGTGAGTGAGAGAGAGAGAGAGAGAGTGAGTGAGTGAGAGAGTGAGAGAGTGAGTGAGAGGGAGAGATAGAGTAAGGTACTGAGAACGAGAGAGCTATGGAGAGAGGGCTGGAGGTAGAAAGTGAGAGAAAGAGGTAGAGAAAGAGGTAGAGAAAGAGGGAGATGCATGCAGAGTGACACTTCATTGATTGGCACTCCGGCAGAACTGGGATGGTGGCCCACGTCAGCACTGAAGCGTTCGATTCAGAGTGCATCGACAAATGGGTCCGGGGCGCTCTGTGGAGGGGACGTGTTTAATTAATGGCCAACTACTTCTCTGTTAGGAGATTAACCAAGAGCAGGGCCCAGGGGCGGGGCCACTGGGGCCCAGAATAAAACTCTGCCCTATCCATCCATCCGGTTGGGAAAAAGAGAGGGATGGGGGAGGCGCCGATCAATACATAAATTGAACTGGCGTGATAATGGCGATGATCGCACAGCAATGCTAATGACAATACCGAGTCGCTTAATGATTTCCCTGAGCGGCCAATCGGAGTGTGAAGGCGGAACGCGGTGAGCAACGCGCTCCTGTCATGCTATTAAGTGGAACTTATCCGCACTATGACTCTCTAAAATGTATTGATGAACCATGCTAAATGGGGTAAGAGACAGTGCAGGAACTGAATGACAGCATGAGGGCCTAAACAATCTGCCCCCGAGTGGTGCAGCGGTCTAAGGCACTGCAATCATGTTTTCAAGATATGTAACTTTCAATCATCCCCGTATGATGCATTATGCTGCATGAAACGCCGCATCAAACTTGATTGCCGGCAACAAAACATTTTGGGAGTATGTCAACAATGGACAAGTAAAACAAATAGCAAAAGATAGTTTTTGCGTGGAGTTTTCCTTTAACAGTGCAGGTGCCGCAGAAAGATCTATTTTAAAAGCGAACCAGTCAACTCTCTAGTGGTCCTGAATCGGCTCACAGATAAATGTAATGTGCAAGCATTAATTTTAGAGTTTTCTCAAAAATTTCGAACCCTGAATGCCTCAACTGTGTACAGAATGATTATGTTTCCACGACTCAACAAAGATTGATGATACTGCGGCACTCTTGGCGCTCTGGAGAGATACACTGGAGAGCGTCACATTCTCGCGCTGTGCTGTGGCTTTGTCAAAAATGGATACCTCTGCACTGTCTACACCCAGTCTGATTATTCAGTACAAATAGCTGACTATTGTTACTCGGCATGGCATTTTTGTAACGCTCTGCATATTAACACCTCCAACTTCACGGAAAACCTCAGCCAAACCATGATGATTTCAATTTGTTTTTGTATTTTATGATTTCCTTCCATACCTGGGATCAACTGCTCTTTGAAATCTTTGAAAAACTTTCAGTGTTTTCTCTAGTCTGTCTGGATTGCAAGATAGGCGGGGTAAGTAGTTTTAGGACTATTCCATTGGTCCATTAAGCCAGACAAGTTCAATCGAGTACTAACCTAACGTAGCAGGCATAAAAAAAAACTCTTAAGCGCTCTTTCTTTCTGGCCCTTACGGGAGGTTCTCATCTACACTGTCGAACCAATTCAGTAAATGTGGAGGAGGAGTTACCATGGAGTGCCGCCTTGTTAACGTCCAAAGTGGAAGTCGCATCACAGGCTCTCTTCCATTTCCCCTGAAAACCGGATGCATCCGGTTGTCACCGACACCGCAGAGGGTGGTTGAGTACAAATAGAGTATTTTAAATGATTTTAAATAGTATTTGAACCCAAGTCTGTCTCCTTCAGTCTCTGAGTATACAAAGTCCTCGGCCGTTTCTCCGTCTAGCTGGCCTCTTCTCCCTCGACACCAAAAACGATTTAGCAATTCTCTTTCATTTCTCCATCAATCAGAAGAATAACACTTCATAACTTCTTCTTCGGGGGAAAGATGTTTCCGTGCAGCTGTTGCTAAGCCACACAAAGGGAGGACCATCAAAGAGGGAACAAGAGAAACAAAGAAACAATTGGGTTTGATGGTCTTTTACTAGAAAATAAATGGAATTGATACTCGTATTTTTCTTACAATAATGTTTGTTTATTTCACAAAGAAGCTGTTCTGAGGTTCATGATGAAGCATGTAAAGGCATTTGAAGTTAGACATCATGGTTCCAGGAGGAAGGTAGCCAGTCTATGTTAACATTCTCACTGTAATCACTCTGTTCTGCAGTGAAAGCTGATAAATATCCTAGCTAGCTATCCTACATCAAAATAATGTGCCATTCTGACCCATTCGTTATTGCACTGTGAATGTCAAAGAATAGCATAGTCTCTACTTGGGATAGGAGTGACTTATGAATCGTTTGGAGATTACAAACTGCCATACATTTGTAGTGTGTAGACCGAGCCGGGATAGATAGCGATTCATCTCGACCCCACAATAGCATATCATCTCACAATACGTAGCAGTATAGCAGTGTAGCATATTTCAGAGTGCCAGACTGGTAACACTATATCTTATGCATGACGCCACCTTGTGCGATGCAATTCTCCGGGATGGAATAGTCTGTGCCCTGGTATGCCATGCATAATCAACTCATTGTTCCCCAACTCTGGGGGAGTGAACCCTGGAAGAAAGGAGAGCAAAAGAAGACCGTTCTAAATGAGTTGCTGTGGAACAGAAAGAGGGAGCACGGGCGTGAATGAAAGAGAGAGAGAGATGGAGGGAAGATAGTGCTGACGTGGAGAGTGATGGGGGGACGGTGGCATCAACGATAAGAGATGGCGGAATTAATTCCCAGGCGAAATGAGAACGATTGATTTGGGAGCGCAACAAAGGAAACAGGAATCAAATGAGGGAGAGAGAGGGAAGGAGAGAGAGACAGACGGAAAGAGAGAGAGGACAATAGAGTGAACAAGAACAACAGGGTGTCTGCATTAGAGGGAGTAATTGGCAGACTGAGTAGAGAAAAAGGAGAGAGAGAGGAATAGAGAGAGAAAAACCTGCTAAAATGAGGATGACAACTCCCATCACATTCTATGCAGTGCATCAAAGGCGCCATCAGGCTAAGTTTAAATGAGGACATCTCTTCTGCATGAAGGACATCTTTCCCCTAGACACCCACCCAGACTTCCGCTCAGTCTTCCTTCCTCATTCACTCTAAGATTATCCCTTTGATTATGCACATGACCCACATAACCTCCGCGGCATTTACAAGTGCCACAATTAGAAACAAATGCATTTGTGAATTGACAGAAATAGGAATTACAGCAACAAATGGGAACATCAGTCTCTCTGTATGTTTCTCTCTGCGTCTCTCTTCCTCCCACGGTTTCTCTCGCTTTCTACCCAAGGCACAAACCAAGGTCGCTATCCTCATTAACTTGCCGGCTTACTCCAGCTCACCTCGAGCAAGCCCCACCTTCAGCTGCTGCACTCATTACCGCCGAATCATCGGAGAGAGAGAGAGAGAGAGAGAGAGAGAGAGAGAGAGAGAGAGAGAGAAACCTTGTATGAAATATGTTGATTTTGAACCTTTAAAACAACATACGATTTTAAATGTTTTAGCCACTGTCATAAAAACAACAATAGGCTGGGCAGCACTTCCTAATTGATCTATCTACTGCTACCCTTTGGTCTCCATACTAAGGTTTTAACCAAGCCCTTCCCTGCTTAGCTATTATATTTGTTTCTGACTATTGCCAGTGTGCTATTGTGAGAATGCTAGTTGGGAGATCTCCACTTAAAAACTAAATAAATTCACTGTTGCTATTGAAGTCATTCCAAATGGTAGGTTTAACAGAGCAAATGAAATGTGACCATACTTTATCACTCATATTTCATCAATGATGGTATTTGGCCTATGTAGCATTTGCAAAGTCATCAATAGTGAGTGTTTCAATTCAACCCAGAATGAAACAACAAATTGACAATACAATAGGCCTAGGGTTCCAAGCCCTAGTTGATATAAAAAAAAATGGATATTTAGCGATGTTTAATTGTTTCAACGCAAACAAATATCAACATTTAAAGGGAGCTGTATCTCCAAAAATCAAAGTTCAAGAAATGCACTAAATAAAATAAAATCAAACTGTATATATACTTTAAATAAAGTTTGATTTGATTTAGTCCTATTCTTTAACATAGATTTTTGGAGACATGAATCCAACATATAATTTATTAATTTGTAGAAATACTGTCATTAAAGCCAGACTAAATCAGTGGCACAGACAGAACCAAGCAGAAGATACATCTCCTTCAAATCTGGTTGCGTTGACAGCCAAACACATTTCAATATCATATTTGAAATACAATAAATAACCTATTAACTTGTCGACAAGTTAACAAATAATGTGTTGAATTCATGTCTCCAACGCAACCAAAAATAACAGCTAATGAAAGCTAATGAAAGCCAGTGGCTCAGATGGAACTATCCAAGAAGTAGATACATTTATTTTAAACTTTGATATATGGTTGTGTTGTCAACCAAACACAATTCAATATTACTTTTGTAATACAGTAAATAGCCTAAGGTTAAGGCTATCTTACAAACTGATGTACCATTAAACCTTAAAATGAGCAACACATCCATGGCCACATTTTGAGGTTCCTGTAACTAGAAATGTCTTCTGTGATCATATAAAACATGCATGTTCAAAATAGCATGCACATGTCATCACAGGTCTATGGAGATCTGCACAATTGCTGTAATAATCTGTGAAGAATCTTGATGCACCATGTGCTTTATCGTAATCTTAACCGCAATCCAGGTCATTTGGTTGTGCTATTAGATGAAGCACAGTGATAACACATTCAGTTGTTGTATAAATACACAAAATGTCTGACATTGTATTCCCAGTTGAACTTCACTGTGCTTTTAAATGGTTGGGTGACAACTAAACCAAACATGTGACAGGTTTTTCATTTGGAATCTTCTGGAGCTTTTAGATGATCGAAGGCATAGTGATTTGATTGGACTTTCGACGTAACTTTTCTCTGTCTTTTTGAGTGGGTGACTATAGGTCGTTATCTCATTGATCAATGTCTCAACCAAATATGACCCAATTATCCACGTCGAAAATGACTTAGTGTGCCCAGTGGGTAGTAGAGGAAAGCGAGCATGAAAGAAGAGGAAAGAGAAGGAAGCAGAGGAGGTATTAAGGAGAGGTGGGGAAAGAAGAGGAATGAGAGAGAAAGAGAGTAGGTAGATAGAAGCAAAGAGAAAGAGAGGACAGAGCCAGAGAATCCATTAGGGAACAAGGGAGGAGCTGAGAGAGATGAGAGATGTGTGAGCAAGTTATAAGCCCGGGTGCTCAGTCGTTAAAACTATAGCACTTGGCATGGTGTGATTTGATAGATATCTACTGCCCAACTCGTGTTATTCATCACTGCCATATTTCCACAGGCCTGGGGAGTGGCAATTCAGTGCAGAGGAGAAGTGTAAAGATTCCACTTTCAAGAACATTGACTAAATCCTAGCCTTAACTGATTTAACAGAGCTCTCGCTCTACAGCTTTCTGATGGCTGAGTCAGAGTTCAATAAGCTCTACAAGCACACCATTGATTAATGAGCAAGCACGGTTTAAAGTGCAATGTCTATGGAAACCAAATAGTGGATCCTACTTGATGAGAAAGTTATTTGAAATGAGCATAAAGAGCTATGAGTTTTTCCACAGGCAATGTCATTATCCGAATGCTTTCCAACCATTTATTCAGAGATGCCATTTATTCCTTTGGGAAAAATAGTTACTCTATTCTATTTTATTCTTAATATTTGGAATGGACAGGGGTTTATATATGGAACAATGCCTTTTCTTATATTATACAAGGCCTTTTCTAGGTATTGTTCATGGTGGGGTTTTACAAGAGGAACATGTTTTCTGGGGCAATGCCAAGGACAGGAGTAGATGGATAGAGTGAGGCTCAGTGAGGCTTTCGGGCCAGAGGGGACGCCCTACTCATCCATGAGACTCACCCAATGAAAAGAAAGAGGGAGAAAGGGATCCAAAATAACAATGCAGTCAAACAAGAATAAAGTAGGAGCATGAGATAAAGAGATATCTGCTCATGTTGAGCTCTGTGGCTATGTTTTATGCACTTGTCCAGTATGGTGTAGGATGAAGTTGCCCCCAGACGTTGATCTAGGAGATACTTCAGTATAGTTTATGGTTATGTGTGGGTGGGGGACAATGAAATACATCATGGTCCGGGAGTTAAACATGCTTGATTTGGATGTTAAGAACTTGTGTGGGTGCAGATCTAAGAAACATTGGAGCAATGTATTTTAGTTTTTTTAAATGTTTTTCCAATTCCTACCAATGTAACGTTTGGTTTGGAAAATTATATTTTCCGTACCAGGCTTCCTCTTCCTGGTTAGACCTACTCATATAACATGAGATTCACCCGTCATTGTGCTTGACAGGCTGCTGTCCACTGTCATGTGGGGCTGAACTTCCAACTGTCGCTGCACAATTCAAGGCTGCTGAATCTCTGCTTGCCATGTTAGTGGCCTGTGATTCTTGTAAGACAATGAGTGTAACCATAGTATCACATGTAGGGTTTACTAAAGAGCAAGATGGAGAGAAAGACAGACAGACAGAGAGAGAGAGAGAGAGAGAGAGAGAGAGAGAGAGAGAGAGAGAGAGAGAGAGAGAGAGAGAGAGAGAGAGAGAGAGAGAGAGAGAGAGAGAGAAAGATAGAGGCGGTAACTAGACATGATTAAACCCTATCATCTATTGCAGCTTGGTGCTTTGATCCGTCTTCAAGGCCGCACACTCCGGCTCTGCTCCACTCGCATTAAAAGGTGACTAGTCTCTCCCCACCATGTTTCATCATAGATTTACCATACATAATTTACAGTAGCCCCAGGGGAATCATGGGATTAAACACACACACATTTCTGGGTATAAATAATCAGACATGAGTCTTCAGACATATCACGAAATGAAGTACTAATGCGTATTAGGGTGGCCATTTTGGACACAAAGGGGAAAGAAAACTCCTAAGACTCCTCCTTTTCGTTTTCATTGGCTTCCCATCTTTCTTTACTGATCTCCTCCTCCTTCCTTATACCCTCTCTTTCTATTTACTTTATTTCTTCCTTCCCTCGCACCTCTACGCCTCCTTCAGTGGATCCTTTTTTCTCTGATTCGGATTCAGATTTTCAATTTCAAGGTGTTTAACAGGCGTAACGTGTTGCCGGGGCAATCAGCAGAGAAAACAATCGTACGCTTAAAGTGGTTGTAACGACATCAGATTGGGCCGTTGTAACAGCAGGCGTGGTATCAAGGGTGAAAATGAACTGAATTAATACAGCGTATAAATGTTTCCTCTACATGTTGAGTAGGCCTCTCCTCTGGCTGTGGGATGTATGGGGAACCTCGGTGACACACAACCCTATTAGAGCCACAACAGGTGGGAATCTGTGGAAGATTTCTAAAAAGAGATTTCTAATCTCTTACATGATTACCCCCCTCTCTCTGGCCCTCCTTTTTTGTTCACAGAGCAATGCCAATGATATCTCTTTCTTCCCCCCTTCCTCCTCTCTCTTTTCTTCCCTCCCACTCTCTGTGTCTGTCTCATCCATCCTCTCTCTTTCTCCCTATCTGTCTCTCTGTTCCTCCCTCTCTATTCTCTGTCTCACTCTAGCCCTCTAGGGATATCTGGTTTCATAGGGCTTTTTCTCACTCTCTCCCTACCTCTTTCTCTCCCTCCATCCCTCTTTCTATCCCTCACTCCCTCCCTCTCACCATAGGGCTCTGAGGGACAGTGCAATACAAGCATGTGTCGGTCCCCTATACCATGACAATTAATGCGGGGGGGCTTAAGGGGGAGAGAGAGAGAGAGAGAGAGAGAGAGAGAGAGAGAGAGAGAGAG
>QNTS01001723.1:188056-281183 GCA_003317085.1 Hucho hucho | reverse complement strand
AGCCCTGCCATTAGTTGATGGCAGCCAATCCAACATACAGTTCCAGATACAGCCCTGCCATTAGTTGATGGCAGCCAATCCAACATACAGTTCCAGATACAGCCCTGCCATTAGTTGATGGCAGCCAATCCAACATACAGTTCCATATATATCCCTGCCATTAGTTGATGGCAGCCAATCCAACTTACAGTTCCAGATAGCCTTGCCATTCGTTGATGGCAGCCAATCCAACATACAGTTCCAGATATAGCCCTGCCATTAGTTGGTGGCAGCCAATCCAACATACAGTTTCAGATAAAGCTCTGCCATTAGTTGATGGCAGCCAATCCAACATACAGTTCCAGATAAAGCCCTGCCATGAGTTGATGGCAACCAATCCAACATACAGTTCCAGATACAGCCCTGCCATTAGTTGATGGCAGCCAATGCAACATACAGTTCCAGATAAAGCCCTGCCATTAGTTGATGGCAGCCAATCCAACATACAGTTCCAGATATAGCCCTGTCATTAGTTGATGGCAGCGATCCAATAGTTTCTAAAGAGAAGTCGCTTCCTTTTTTAAGTAGTTGGGTTCTCAGAACTTTATTCAAAAAGTAGTTACTTTCTGAGATCTGCATTTAAACATGATTTTAGATCATGTTGATGGAAAAGTGTTTAAAATGCCATATGGTGACTCCTGTTATTGATCATTCCAGTGTTGTAATAGTTCAAGTGTGGAATCAGCCTGAAAACATGATTTAGAACCTGTTCATGGAAAACTGTTTACAAATATAGTAAAAAACAACTAAACTGTCTCAAATTGAATCTCGTCATCTCGCATAACACAGAGCTGTACAAGTTTTTGCTTTTGAATGTATTTTTTGATTTTAGACTGTGTTCATGTAAAACTGTTTAAAATGTTATTTCACAGTTGCAACATGCTAAATAGTGCATCATAGTGTCCCTATCATCTGTCTTACCAGTACTGCACTAGTTTTAGCTTGAACATTGAGTTAAATAGTTTGAACAAGTAGTAACTTTCTGAGATCTGTTTTCAAATAGTTGTAAAAAGTTGTAATTTTGGGGATCTGTATTCAAATAGTTGTAGTCACCTCCAGAGTAACTATTTGTTCCTCCCCCCCAAAAAAATATTCCACAAAGCATATTTAAAACTATACTTATCCCAGGTCTGTGAATGAACCCAGAACAGAGTGAGATGGAGATGAGTGGTTGATGGCCTATGCTCCCTGGGGACTGTAAGTAAGTCAATAATATGAATGAACCGAAGTCTCCCCTGAAATCGAATAAGAAGATTACTGTCCCATCCTTTACCGCTTTTTGGGGAATTTGGTCCACTGAAATGGGTAGAAAGGTTTACTAGTGACCCTTGCTGCCCTCCGCAGACCATTTTAGGTGTGAAATGTTTTCTTACATTTTTATAAGATATATTAGTTGTAAAGCATTCAGCATAGCTACACTTCATTGGTCCAAACACACAGTATGTCTCAAAAGTGAGAAGGTACTTTGAACTTGCAAACTTGATTGTGTGTTTTTGATGTCTAGCTAGATAGACAATGTGTTTGACATTACATGTCTTTACTTTCAAATATTGAATTTTGACAGCTGGAAGTCTTCTCACCCCTATTGATGTCCTCATATTTTGCAATGGTCTACAAAGGAACAGAAATGTTGCCCAACATATCAAAGGGGTTGTGAGCATTAGCTGCGCATTTTATGTAAAATACTTCCAATAGTGCCAGAAACCTGGCAATTAACAACAATGAAAGTAACGCAACAGAGATCAGATGGCAAGGATAATGATCAAGACATGGCCAAATGAATACTGAGGACAAATATTCAGAAGAGAAGAATCCACTTTGGAATCGGGACTAAGTTACAGTATGAACTAGTTTGACAGTATTGATGCCCCCTCCCCCTCAAAGATCTTAATTTAAGCCATTTTCCAACAATAGGAAATGTGAATTATTATGTGGATTATAATTAATGGATATATTTTTAAGTAAAATCAAGTCTGAAATTGGAAATTAGTGGAAATTAGTGGAAATTAGAAACTTTAGATGCCTTTTTAAACCTCAAATACAATACAAGTTTTAAATGTCCTCAAAGAGTATTCAAATTAAGATCCTACATCTGTAGGAGTCAAAAATGAACTTTTCCTTTGTCCTACCTTCTCCTAATTTAGCGGGTAATAAGATACGTTTACTGACCGCAGTAAAAAGAGACAGTCATAGCAGATGCAAATCAGATATTCTGGGGGACGTATTGATTCAGATGTCCTACTGACTCATAGCTGGATGTATTGCATTTCATAAGATCATTTTGCAGATGGGCTCTTTGCCAATAAGCACATTGAACGTCGGGGTGCATGAGAGTCATTCGAGTGAGTAGGTGTTGAACCATAGGGGCCTTTTGTGCGTTTTGGCGCTACGTGTGTAAGCCAGCATGCTTCGGCCCTGCAAAGATAAAATCAAGCTGTGAAGACGCAGGAGGTGTCAAATGTAATCAATGGGAGGTTCTTTGGATAAGGGCATGAGCTGAGCAAACAGTTAGAATCTCAATTCACTGTGGCTTGCATCAGGGAAATTAGCCCCTAAGCGACGGTTCTCCTGCATATGGATATGCTGATTATCACTTCAATAGGTGTATTAAACATGGCGGATGCGTGATGTTTTCATAAGATGAAAATGTCTGGGTGCTCTCTAGAGGAAGCCTTCCCTGTTCACCTTCCTTTCCTCACTGATCATTTCATCGATAGCGCTTGATGCTTGGCAGAACCTTTATCTGTTGAGGAAGCCGGTGTGGATTGGAAAGGGAGGGGTGGAGAGAGGGAGTCGAGGGAGGTGTTTGAGAGGTAGTTAGCGAGCACAACTGTTTCTGGCAGCTTGACCTTTCAAATCAGACCATTGCTTGAACCTGCTTCACCTCTAGGGATGCCATGGGAGCCGATGCCACCTGAATGTGCTCCTGAGTGGCACAGTGGTATAAGGCACTGCATCTCAGTGCTAGAGGCATCACTATGAATGAATTAAACATATAGGGAAATAAATAAATCCATCTCCCTATATGCAATTCCTATGGCTTCCACTGGGTGCCAGTAGTCTTTGTTCAAGGTTTCAGGCTTGTTTCTTCCCAAATGTGTAAGAATATTGAGTTTTACTTCGGGATACAGAGTTGGAAATTTGTGTGTGCGCGCACCTGCTAATATCGCTTTCCTATTGAACATACTTCTTTCCGTATGAAATATTATAGTTTAATTACATTTTAGGGTATCTGGGGATTAAATAGAAACATATTTTGACTTGTTTAAACAAAGTTTAGATTTTTGGATGAACGAGTTGATTACTCAAATCGATGGAGCCAACTAAACTGACTTTTTGGGATATAAAGAAGGATTTGATCTAACAAAACTACACTACATGTTGTAGCTGGGACCCTTACGACAACAAATCAGAGGAAGATTTTCAAAAAGTAAGTGACTATTTAATCGCTATTTGTAAATTTATGAAACCTGTGCCGTTGGAAAAATATATTTATGTGAGGCGCCGTCCTCAAACAATCGCATGGCATGCTTTCGCTGTAAAGCCTACTATAAATCGGACAGTGCAGTTAGATTAACTTCTTAGGGAGCGGCTCCCGAGGTGACGGTTTTGGAGAGTCTGGCGTGCCCAGAGTAAAATGCCTCCCACTCAGGCCCAGAAAATAGGATATGCACATAATTAGTACTATTGGATAGGAAACACTCTGAAGTTTCTAAAAGTGTTAACATAATGTCTGTGACAGAACGGATATAGCAGGCGAAAACCCGAGGAATTTCTGTCCTGGAAAAAGTGATTTTGACACATTGCCTCATTTTGAACCCCTCCCTATTGAAAACAGCCATTTCTGGGAGTAAGATTGCAGTACCTAATTTCGAACTGGTCATCGGATGTAAACAGAAGAGGATGCGCGTTCACGGGCTCGCGCGCGCTGTGGTTTTTTCCATTCCTATCGTCCAGTTTATAATCCGGTTTAACCTCTAGGGGATCACTGCACGACTTGACCGTTTTGGAGAGCCTGGCGTGCCCAAAGTAAAATGCCTCCCATTCAGGCCCAGACAATAGGATATTTGGTACCATTGGATAGGAAACACTCAGAATTTTGTAAAACTGTTAACCATTTGTCTGTGAGTAAAACAGAACGGATATGGCAGGCAAAACCCCGAGGAATTTCTGTCCTGGAGAAAGTGGTTTTCACAGAGTGCCTCATTTGGAACCCCTCCCTCATGAAAATGCCCATATAAGGGCATATGAATGCAGTACCTATCGCTTCCTCTGGATGTCCACAGTCTCGAGAAAGTGTTTTGATTCTGTTCAGATGAATTAGAGCAGAGAAGAAGAGGGAATAAGGAAGTGCCTCTTTGGAACTCTATAGGACTGGGCGCGCGCTCTCGCCAAGCACGCACTGTGTTTTTTACCGTCTTTAGAGCTCAGTTTATATTCCGGTTGATTTATTATAGTAAATATACGTAAAAGTGTTCCTAAGGATACATTTAAAATGATGTTTGATTGTTCTTGAACAAGTTTATAGGTATAAGTTGAACGAGTTCTAGTCACGTTTCAATGGAGGTGTGGACGCTTTAGTTTCTGATTATAACGCGCAAACCAAATGGAGATTTATGGATATAATAAATGACTTTTTCTAACAAAAGAACCATGGATTGTCTTCGTTGGACACTTAGGAAGACCTCAGCAGAAGTTCTTCAACAGGTAATTGATTTGTTTTTGCTGTGAAATGTGTTATGTGTGTGCCACGCTGGCTAATGAATTCATGGCTATGACAAAAGTATGTGAGGTGCTGCCCTCAAACAATCAAATGTAGTGCTTTCGCCGTAAAGCCTTTTTGAAATCTGACAACGCTGTGATATTGCCAAGAAACATAGCTTTTGATGAGTTTGATAATAATTCCAACACAATAACCTTCTTTGGGAGCGTAGTCACTCTCATCGCTTCTCTCCCTCCCTCAGTGAACACTTTGGATCAGAGCCTGAACCCATGGAGGTAAGGGTCATACTCCTCCCCCCGACGCAGATGGAGACAGCTGGGGCTCAGGCTTTTTTTGTGGTCAACAAGGGCACCAGCTCCAGCAGTGCCAGATTTTTTCAAACTCGGGATCCAACGGAGCAGAGGGACGGTCACGTGATTTTTTTCACCTCCTGGGGCAGGTGTGAGTATCCCCTCATCCCTTTCTGCCAAACCCTTTTTGGTGTCGATCACACTAGTTGACTGTCCCACATGTACTGTGTCTACCGCATTAGTGGATTACGGTGCCGCGGGGAACTTTTTTGACCAGACCCTTGCCTCACCTCATACCCACTCTCCTCTCCTTTCCCGGTTCAAGCCCTTGATAATCGGCCATTGGGTTCCGGGACCATCACACACATCACCAAACCACTCACCCTCACCTTGGAGTTCATTCATCAGGAGAACATATCCTTCATCACTAGTGCACCAGTTCACAAGATAATCTTCGGCCTCCCTTGGCTTCAACGCCACAATCCCACCATCTCATGGTCGAGGATGAAAATCACAGACTGGGCACCCAAATGCCGGAAGTTGAGAGTCCTGTGGTTGCCCTTCAGCCCAACATCCTGAAGGTATTCCAGGACCTGTGGGAGGTATTTTCCAAAACCGGCGCCACCTGTCTCCCTCCTCATCGCCCCTGCGACTGTGCCATCGACCAGCATGCAGGCTCTGCGCCCCCGCACAGATTCATCTAGACTGTAGAATGGTACCGGAGAGGATGGCTGACATTTTACCCCTAACTAACTGTGTTATTTTGATCATGTTTTTGCGTCGTTTGAAACTTATTTTTTTACTTATTTGGTACATAATGTTGCTGCTACAATCTCTTATGACTGAAAATAACTTCTAGACATCAGAACAGCGATTACTCACCACAAACTGGTAGAAGCTTTTACCTTTAACGAGTCCGACGTGAAGGACACACTGCTTTCCAGGGAACAGGCCCAAATTCCCGTCATTTGTGTGAAGGGAAGACGGAGAAAAAGGGGGCGGAGGTCTGGCAGCCTTCTGAGAATTCGTAGGCGAGTGAGTAAAACCCCACTGCCATCCTTTTTATTGGCAAACATGCAATCATTGGAAAATAAAATTGATGACCTACGACCAAGATTAAACTACCAACAGGACATTAAAAACTGTAATATCGTATGTTTCACCAAGTCGTGGCTAAACGACAACATGAACAACATACAGCTGGCGGGTTTTATACTGTATCGGCAGGATAGAACAGCAGCCTCTGGTAAGACAAGGGGTGACGGTTTATGTATATTTGTAAACAACAGTTGGTGCACGATATCTAAGGAATTCTCAAGGTTTTGCTTGCCTGAGGTAGAGTATCTCATTATAAGCAGTAGACCACACTATCTACCTAGGGAGTTTTCATCTGTATTTTTCATAGCTGTCTACATACCACCACAGACCGACGCTGGCACTAAGACTGCACACAATGAGCTGTATTCTGCCATAAGCAAACAGGAAAATGCTCATCCAGAGGCGACGCTCCTAGTGGCCTGGGACTTTAATTCAGGGAAACTTAAATCAGTTTTGCCAAATTTCCACCAGCATATTACGTAAATGTGCAACCAGAGGGAAAACAACTCTGCACCACCTTTACTCCACACACAGAGACGTGTAAAAAGCTCTCTCTCTTCCTCCAATTGGCAAATCTGACCAAAATTCTAATCCTCCTGATTCCTGCTTACAAGCAAAAATTAAAGCAGGAAGCACCAGTGATTTGGTCAATTAAAGAGTGGTAAGATGCTAAGCTACAGGACTGTTTTGCTGGCACAGACTGGAATATGTTCCGAGATTCTTCTGATGGCATTGAGGAGTACACCACATCAGTCACTGGCTTCATCAATAAGTGCATCGATGACTTTGTCCCCAAAGTGACTGTACATACATACCCCAACCAGAAGCCATGGATTAAAGGCAACATCTACACTAAGCTAAAGGGAAGAGCTGCCGCTTTCAATGAGCGTGACTCTAACCCGGAAGCTTATAAGAAATCCTGCTATGCCCTCCGACAAACCATCAAACAGGCAAAGCATCATTACAGGACTAAGATTGAATCGTGCTACACTGGCTCTCGTCAGATGTGGCATGTCTTGCAAACTACTACAGACTACAAAGGGAAGCACAGTCAAGAGCTGCCCAGTGACTCGAGCCTACCAGACGAGCTAAATAACTTCTATGCTTGCTTTGAGGCAAGTAACAGGGAAACATGCATGAGAGCATCAGCTGTTCCGAACAACTGTGTGATCACGCTATCTGCTGCTGATGTTAGTAAAACATTTAAACAGGTCAACATTCACAAGGTCACAGGGCCAGACGGATAACCAGGATATGTACTCCGAGCATGCGCTGACCAACTGGCAAGTGTCTTCACTGACATTTTCAACCTATCCCTGTCTAAGTGTAATACCAACATGTTTCAAGCAGACCACCATAGTCACTGTGCCCAAGAACACTAAGGTAACCCGTGGCACTCACGTCTGTAGCCATGAAGTGCTTTGAAAGGCTGTTCATGGCTCACATCAACCCAATTATCCATGAAACCCTAGACCCACTCCAATTTGCATACCGCCCTAACAGATCCACAGATGACACAATCTCTATTGCACTCCACACTGCTCTTGTAGGAACACCTATGTGAGAATGCTATTAATTGACTACAGCTCAGCGTTTAACGCCATAGTGCCCTCAAAGCTCATCACTAAGCTAAAGACCCTGGGACTAAACACGTCCCACTGCAACTGGATCCTGGACTTCCTGGCGGGCCGCCCCCAGGTGGTAGGGGAAGGTAACAACACATCCGCCATGCTGATCCCCAACACAGGGGCCCCTCAGGGGTTCGTGCTCAGTCCCCTCCTGTACTCCCTGTTCACTCATGACTGCATGGCCAGCCATGACTCCAACGCCATCATTTAAGTTTTCCGATGACACAACAGTGGTAGGCCTGATCACCGACAACGACGAGACAGCCTATAGGGAGGAGGTCAGAGACCTGGCCGTGTGGTGCCAGGACAACAAGCTCTCCCACAATGTGATTAAGAAAAAGGATATTATTGTGAACTACAGGAAAAGGAGGACCGAGCACGCCCCCATTCTCATCGACGGAGCTGTAGTGAAGCAGGTTGAGAGCTTCAAGTTCCTTGGTGCCCACATCACCAACAAACTAACATGGTCCAAGCACACCAAGACAGTCGTTAAGAGGGCACGACAAAACCTATTCCCCCTCAGGAGACTGAAAATATTTGGCATGGGTACTCAGATCCTCAAAAGGTTCTGCAGCTGCATGATCAAGAGCATCCTGACTGGTTCCATCACTGCCTGGTATGGCAACTGCTCGGCCTCCGACAGCAAGGCACTACAGAGGGTACTGTGTACGGCCCAGTACTTTCCTGGGGTCAAGCTTCCTGCCATCCAGGACCTCTATACCAAGTGGTGTCAGAGGAAGACCCTAAAAACTGTCAAAGACTCCAGCCACCCTAGTCATAGACTGTTCTCTCTGCTACCGCATGGCAAGCAGTACTGGAGCGCCAAGTCTAGATCCAAGAGGCTTCTAAACGGCTTCTACCCCCAAGCTATAAGGC
This sequence comes from Hucho hucho, assembly GCA_003317085.1. Taxonomy (NCBI): domain Eukaryota; kingdom Metazoa; phylum Chordata; class Actinopteri; order Salmoniformes; family Salmonidae; genus Hucho; species Hucho hucho. The sequence goes on along the minus strand of QNTS01001723.1, from coordinate 272,529 downwards.
TCCTGAAACCTAATCAAACGGCTACCCAGACTATTTGCATTGCCCCCCCTCTCCCCCCTTTTACACTGCTGCTACTCTGTTATTATCTATGCATAGTCACTTTAACCTAATCTACCTACAGTATATGTACATTTTACCTAAATTACCTCGACTAATCGGTACCCCTGTATATACCCTCGCTATTGTTATTTTACTGCTGCTCTTTAATTATTTGTTACTTTTAATTCTTATTCTTGTTTTATTTAAGGTATTTAAAAAAAATATATAACTGCATTGTTGGTCAGGGCTTGTAAGTAAGCATTTCACTGAAGGTCTACAGCTGTTGTATTCGGCGTATGTGACAAATACAATTTGATTTGATCTACCCTCTGTCACTGGCTGAAACCCAGGCCATGGAAGAGTACATCCATGAGGCGCTCTAACAAGGTTTCATCCACACGTCCAATTGTCCTGCGTCGGCAGATTTCTTCTTCATGGCCAAGAAGGATGGAGGGTTACGCCCATGTATTGATTACAGAGGACTCAATGAAATCCCCACCAAGTACCGTTACGATCTCCCGTTGGTGCCGACAGCCATCGAACAGCTCCGCAGGTCCCGGTTCTTTACCAAATTGGACCTGCGATGTGCATACAATCTCATCCGCAACCGGGAGGGGGATGACTGATGACAGCTTTTAGCACGATGTCTGGTCACTACGAGTATTTGGTGATGTAATTTGGCTTGTGCCAATGCTCCGTCAGTGTTCCAGGCATTCGTCAAGAGGTGTTCCGGGGCATGCTCGCAAGCCAGGTGGTCATGTATATTGATGACATTCTGGTCTACTCAGCTACCTTGGAGGATCACATCGCTCACGTCCGAGTAGTTCTGAAACATCTCCTGGTTAACCAACTGTTTGTTTGTCAAGGCTGAGGAGTGCCAGTTTCATCAGGAGGCTGTCTCCTTCCTTGGCTACCAAATCAGCCCACAAGGAGTGAAGATGGACGTCAAGAAGTTAGATGCGGTCAGGTCATGGCCAGTCCCAACCACCATACAGGGGTTACAACAGTTTTTGGGGTTTGCCAACTTCTACCGCGGTTTTGTCAGGAACTTCAGCTCCATAACTGCACCTCTCACCTCAAGGGTGGTCCCCATAGGTAGGACTGGAGTCTAGCAGCTGACAAGGCCTTCCGCCTACTGAAGGGATGTTTCACCTCCGCCCCATTTCTCAAACACCCAGATCCCACGATATCCTTTGTGGTGGAGGTGGACGCTTCAGAGGTGGGTGTGGGGGCAGTTCTGTCTCAACGACAAGGTAATCACAGAAACTGTATCCGTTTGCATGTTACTCTAAGAAACTTTCCCCGGCAGAGAGGAATTACAACGTTGGTGATCGAGAGCTCCTGACTCATAGCTGGATGTTTTGTGTTTCTTAAGATTATTTTACAGATGGGCTCTTTGCCATTAAGCACAATGAACGTCGGGCTGCATGAGAGTAATCCGAGTGAGTAGGTGTTGAGCAATAGTCACAGACAGACATGTGCTTTTTGGCGCTACGTGTGTAAGCCAACATGCTTCGGCCCTGCAAAGACGCAGGAGGTGTCAAATGTAATCAATTGGAGGTTCTTAGAATAAGGAAGAAGATAGGAGCGGGAGATGTTGTGACCTATGCAGTCTGTACTTCTCAAAGAAACAGGGAGGGTGACAGTTAGGAAATTAGAGGTTAGAGTTCACTTCAGGGATAAGGGAATGCCTGGGGACCACAAATCCTTACAAGCAATAATCAGGTACAGCTAACCGGTCTAAGATTACACATTCTGATAGGTAATATAACAAACTAGACCATGGATGGGCAACTGGCCCCCCTTTTGTAGGCCTGTGGCTCAACACAAGGTGCAATTTCAAAATTTGATGAGCCAGCATCATTTATCACTCTATAACACACCTTCCCCTAGAAATCTGAACTAACTCTCGGTTAGTTTAACATTTTCAGATTTAACACATGCTGTATGAGTATTCCAACAACAATAACAGTTACCATTCTCATTGTAACTGGTAAGTAATCTCTTCACTTAGCATCAATAACATAACCCTACAGTGTGTTTCTTTCAACTGAACAACTGATTCAATGTTTGCCTTGTCATTTCACTTTTGTTTATTGGAAGCAAGGGTAGACTACCTTATTCCTTAAGGAGATAAGGTCACATTCTAGCCCATGAGAAACAAATATCTAATTTACTTTCCAAACTCTCCAAAATGAGCTGGAGGTTTCCTAACTCTTTGAGAGTGTCGCAATTCCACTCTAAGTGAACTTTGATGGTTTCCTTAACAAGTGCATTGTCCGTTGGTGGCCATGGAGTATCTGTGTCCTGTGGTAACCCCTCGCCTGCTGGACTGAGCTCTGTGCTGCATGTCACTGGCTCTGCATAGTCCTGTTCCTTTCTGCTGTCCTCGTCTCTGTTGTCTGTCACTGGCTTTGCATAATCTGTTTCCTGTCTGCTGAACAGCTGATCAACATGCCTACGTACTCCTCTACCATCCCCCACTAGCACAGTGTACGACACAGGCTCTGTGAATTCTTGAACCAACCCAGATATCCATTTAGGTCCATACCCAAAGTTCTTGGTATACACTGAGTCTCCAACTACAAAACTGCAAGCTTTTGCATGTTTGTCATGGTACGTTTTCTGTCCTGCTTGCTTAGCCTGCACCTTACTCTTTAGGTCTGGGTGTATCAAGTTTAACGTGCACCTCAACTTCCTCCCGATCATCATCTCAGCCAGTGAAAGTCCGGTGGTTGACTGTGGCGTGACAAGATAGCTAAACAACGCTCTACTCAGTGTTGTCTCCAACGAGTCGCCTGCACTCTTTTTCATTAGCTCTTTGAACGTCTGAACGTCTCTCTCTGCCAAACCATTTGACGCAGGATGATGTGGTGCATGAAGTGACATGTGTGATTCCATTCTTTGTCATGAACTCCATACTGTTCTCACATACAAAACACATAGTGTTGTCTGAATCATCTCTGGAATGCCATGAATACTGAAACTGTTCCTGAGGCACTCCATGGTAGCAGCAGATGTAGCTGAGCTCACTGGATATACAACCAGCCATTTTGAGTGAGCGTCTACTATCACCAAAAACATCTTCCCCATGGACGGACCTGCATAGTCTATGTGTCGTTTTCTCCAGGGCTTACTTGGCCACTCCCATGGATGGAGTGGTGCACTAGCAGGTGCTTTCCTTTGCTCTTGACATGTGGTGCTTGACTTTACCTTCCTTTCAATGTCAGAGTCCATATTAGGCCACCACATGTAGCTCCTGGCCAAGCCTTTCATTCTGGTCATACCGGGATGACTCTGATGTAGCTGCTCCCTCATCCTTGTGTATCCTCTCTCTGGAACGATGACATGGGCTCCCCACAGCACACGGGCTGCCCACAGACCTGGGCACTGAGCTCGTATTGTCTCTGTTTGTATGGAGCAAACTCGGGTCCAGCATTGTGATCTGGCCACCTCGATAGGACTGGATCTTTCTCCGTCCAGCTCTGGATTTGCTGGGAGGTCATCAGTGGGTTGTTCTCCTGGTCCAACATCAGCACTCGTACCTCCGGAGGCGGACTGCTTGGACACTCTGGGAGAGGGAGGCGGCTGAGAGCATCTGCATTACCATTGTCCTTGCCTGCTTTGTAAGTAATAACATACTCATATGCTCGTAGTGTTACTGCCCATCTCATTATTCTAGGGGCTGACATCGGTGGTACTGCTTTCATTTCATTCAACAGACTGATAAGAGGCTTATGGTCTGCACAGATTTCAAACCTTCTCCCGTATATGATAGCTAACCCCTCCTTATCAAGTTGTGAATAGTTCTTCATGCAGGTGAGAGAGTGCGTGATGCAAACCCTATTGGCTTCTCCCCCCCATCTGGCATGCGATGAGACAATACCGCCCCTACTCCGTAGGGTGAGGCATCACAGGAATGTGTCAGTTATTTTCCTTCATCATAATGCACTCTGCTCGACTGCAACAGTTCTTTTGACAGTTTTAAAGCCTTTTTATGTTTTGATCCATGGCTTGTCCTTCCTCAGCAGCTTGTGCATAGGAGCCAGTAGTGTCGACAGATTCGGTAGGGAACTATTATAGTAGTTTAATAGGCCCAGATACGATTTCAGTTCTGTGACTGTGGTAGGCATTGGTGCGTCCTGTACCGCCTTTACTTTCTCTGGCACTGGATGCCGTCCAGTAGCGTCCACCCTGTGTCCTAGGAATGTCACTTCATTCTCCATGAATCTGAACTTACTCCGTTTCAAACGTAGCCCAGCCTCCTCCAGTCGCTGTAACACTGTCCAGTGTTCGGATGTGGTCCTGATCATTTCTTCCTGTCAGGAAAATATCATTGAGATACACTGGATAATCCCCTGTAGAATCTCCTCCATAGTGCGCTGGCAGATAGCGGGACTGGAGCTGACGCCAAAGAGTAACCTGGCATAGGTGAATAGTCCCTTGTGCGTGTTCACTGTGACATATTTCTTTGAATCTTCATCTAGCACAATCTCTGGTAAGCATGACTCATGTCTAGTTTTCTGAATTTTTCTCCTCCAGCTAAGGACGTGAACATGGCCTCCATTTTAGGAATGGGGTACTATTCCTGTGATGACACTGTTTACAGTTACTTTATAGTCACCACACAATCTCACTGTACCATCTTGTTTTACACTGCGACTAATGGTGCTGCCCAGTCTGAGAACTTCACTGGTTCCATGATTTTGTTGTCCTGGCAACGATCTAACTCAGCCTCTATCTTAGTTTTCATTGCAAACAATACTGACCTTGGTTTGAGGAAATGGGGTGTGGCATCACTTGATACATGTATCTTTGCTGTGAATCCTTTCAACGTGCCCAACTCATCCTTGAACACTTCCTCATGTTTCCTTAACACTTCCTGTAGAGCATCTTTGCTGTCATGCATCTTATTAATGGTATGCCAGTCCACATCCAACATGGTGATCCACCCTCGCCCCAGCAGATTTGGTCCTGAACCAGCTACAACTACAACTGGTAGATCTTTGACTATTCCTTTGTATTCAACTTTCACATTAGCTGATCCTACAATGTCCAGTTTCTGTCCTGTATATGTTTTCAGACTGATAGTCTAGTGACTTGGATGCGCAGTTCAGCTCAGCTCACAGTTCACTTTAAATGTTGCGGATGGCGCCAAACAAGATTCACCTTTTGGGTGGCTAAAACCTTTAGAATATTCTCAAGGAGGGCGAGAATATTAGCAAAGCAGAGGTCCCGAGTTTGACCTGAATTGTGGGGAAGTATATTCGCTAAGCAAGAAACATGATGTCCATAACACATACCATATGTTTTTTTTTTTTCAGGCCTAGTGCGAGCCTGGATTGTGCTGTGTTCCAGTGGATGAGGGAGGGGTTAGGATGAGTCAAGAAGACAAGCATGACCCTGGGACACAGGTGGAGGAGCTGTAATGTGGCTGTAATGTGGTAAGAGAAGGTAAGGGAATGAAGAGTCAACAACAGATCCCAGAATGCTTGGTGATGAGGGGAATTAGACAGGACTGTCTGGACACAAATGAGCAGTGATGGGCCTCCACCAGTTCACTGGGGCAGACTGAGGGGGGGAAAGGCAGGGGGGTCAGTAGCAATTTCAGCCCGTGAGCCATGGCTTCTGGTAGGGCCATTTGGCTAGGCCTGCTCTGTCAGCTCCTAATGAGGAACAAGGTACCAGGTATGTGCAAATTGTCGATGATGGAGCCGCCATATTGCGAAAAACGTCTCTGTCGGAGGAATTATACAGCCCGCTAATCTAATTGGGCTGCCAAAAAACGGTAAACCAGCATTTACTGCAATAGGCATCACGCATCAGGAAAGGTAAATGTATCTTGTGCAGCACCTTCCTGCGATATGTTAACTTAATTCCTCTGTTTGGAACCAACTTAATCTTGTCCAGACCCTATGGCTGGAGAAAAATACGCTTTTTCAGATGTATTTATTCCAGGCCGGCAGACTGAAAGAGAGAGAGAGCTGCGAGCTGCCCCGTGAACACTGTTAACAAGAGAAAAACATATTTACTTTGCTTAAATCTTACTCTAAAGAATTTATTGCAACTTTATAAAAGGCTTTAAATAGTGTAACTTACCTTATTTTATGAAACCAAGGCTCTTGAATATTTGCTTTCAATAGCTGAGGTAAGTCAATCACTATGATAATACATCCGAACCATTGCATACACTGTATGAAAATAGGTAATTCTTTCAACTTCCTAAATCAGAGACACTCATCCAAGTGTCTTCATCTTTTAACCTGATATTTGTCTCTGGGCACGTACAGTATACAGTACTACTGTCACGCCCTGGCCATAGCCCTCTCAATGGTGTTTTAGGTCAGGACGTGACTAAGGGGGATTTTCTAGTTGTTATATTTCCATGTTGGTTTTGTGTATGGTTCCCAATTAGAGGCAGCTGTTTTTCGTTAACTCGAATTGGGGATCATACTTAGTGTGTTCTGTTCCCACCTACATTGGTGGGATATTGTTTTTGTTAGTGCCGTTGAGCGCTACGTATTTGTACGATCAGTTGTTTTCTTTATTGTTGTTTTGTATGTTCCACCATTATTAAATATGTGGAACTCTACGCACAATGCGCCTTGGTCCATTTAGTCAAACGACGATCGTGACAGAATATCCCACCATCGCAGGACCAAGCAGCGTGCCCAGGAGGTAAAGGAGAGTTTGTTTTGGGAGGAGATACTGGGTGGATGCGAGACCCTTCCTTGGCGGGAGTCGCCGAGGAATATTGAAGGACAGCGACGACGCCGGGGTCCGCGGCCACAAACAGCCCAAGGGCAATCCCAATAATGTTTTTTGGGGGGACACAAGGGGCGGTCGGCCGAGCCGAGGAGAGAGCCAGAGCCTGTCTGGGAGTCGATCGAGGAGTTTAATGAGGGATATCGGAGAGAGGTGTTGGCTAGGAGTATGCTGCAGCACAGGCGTTTTGAAGAGTGTATCCCCAGTCCGGTGCAACCTGTGCCGGCTCCACACACAAGGCCTCCAGTGTGCCTTCCCAGCCCGGTACGTCCTGTGCCGGCTCCCCACACTCGCCCTGAAGAGCGTGTCACCAGTCCGGTGCAACCTGTGCCGGCTCCACGCACCAGGCCTCCAGTGCGCCTTCCCAGCCCGGTACGTCCTGTGCCGGCTCCCCGCACTCGCCCTGAGGAGCGTGTCACCAGTCCAGTGCAACCTGTGCTGGCTCCACGCACCAGGCCTCCAGTGCGCCTTCCCAGTCCGGTGCCAAGGCAGGAGCCTTCCTTCTCACCGGTGCCCAGTCCAGGCACGGTGTCCAGTCCTACTCCAAGGCCGGAGCCTTCCTCTGCGCCTGTGACCAGTCCAGGCACGGCGTCCAGTCCTGCTCCAAGGCCAGAGTTTTCCTCTGCGCCGGGGTCCAGTCCGGGCACGGCGTTCAGCCCGGCTCCATGGTCAGATCCGCAGTCTGAGCGGGTGCTACGTCCCACACCGGAGCAGCCACCGACGCTAGTCGCCCACCCGAACCCTCCCCATCGAGTTTCAGGTTTTGCGGCCGGAGTCCACACTTTTGGGGGGGGTACTGTCACGCCCTGGCCATAGAGAGCCCTCGGGGTTCTCTATGGTGTTTTAGGTTTTAGGTCAGGACGTGACTAACGGGGGTTTTCTAGTTGTTATATTTCTATGTTGGTTTTGTGTATGGTTCCCAATTAGAGGCAGCTGTTTTTCGTTACCTCTAATTGGGATCATACTTAGTGTGTTCTGTTCCCACCTACATTGGTGGGATATTGTTTTTGTTAGTGCCGTTGAGCGCTACGTATTTGTACGATCAGTTGTTTTCTTTATTGTTGTTTTGTATGTTCCACCATTGTTAAATATGTGGAACTCTACGCAGGCTGCACCTTGGTCCATTTATTCAAACGACGTCGTGACAACTACTTTACTTCCCCTTCATTAAATTATATGGTTTTGTGCCTCTCACTACCATTCTCTTTTTTCTCTTTTCAACTTTCTATTTTCCTCTAGTCTAACTTGACCTCACCCGCTGCACCCCGTGTCTCACCATCACTATCACTCTCAATCTGTTCACCTGCGCTACCCTTTCTCCCACTTTAGTTCGTAGTCCCTCGTTTAGGTTCTAATCAAGAGGCTGACTTTCTAACACGCCCGTAACACAAGCCTTTTAAATCCTCTGAAATATGTAGTTCATACATGCAGGCCTGTCTCATTATTCCCTCTATTACTACCCTCCTTTTTTTCCCCATGCGCATGAACGTTTCATTTGGTTTCATCAAAACTCGCCTTCACTCTCTTCTCTTTGGTCCCTTTCTCTCTTTCTTTTATTCATAAATTCATTATGTTCTCTCTCTCCTTTCTTAATGTGATTCATCTTTTTCACGGAGACTGGTTTAAGCAGCGGTTTCCCGGCAAGAATGTATTAGCCGAGGAAGTAATACAAACACGTAAAAAGATTTAGTTCTGGGTATAAAAGATGGGAGGAGGTAGGATAAAGTAAAGGTGGAGGGGGATGGAGGAATGAAGAGAGGACAGGTGAAGAGGGAGAAGTTATGTAACTGACTCATGGGAATAAAGGCTGAATGCCCCTGCCTTACTGCCCACATTAGTAGAGAGTGAGAGAGAGCTTTTGTAGAACATGAAAGGAAGGCAGGCATGTTCTTTTTGGTTGGTCGGTACACTATCCCTTATATGCGGTGAAAGGTCCAAAAACAAATAACAGCAGACACATCCTTGTATTTTAGCAGCACTGAATGTCATTAATGTGGCAGACAATAGCCTCTCTATGCATTGTTACCAGTAAGAAGTACTCTGAAAGCGCGGCTTCCATTTTTCCTCTCTCAGTGATGGATGAAAACCTTTGAAAACTCCAGGGGAGCTCAACATAAGGCAGGACAGCTATCTTCACACTGGTTTTACTGGCATATGCCGCTAAGTTAACTGTCAATATACCAGCAGCCATGATGGGTGTTCAGTGTTCGTCAATGTGACGTATGCAGCTGCATGCAAACTAAAAATAATCTAGCTGATCTAGCTTACTAGCCTTAATTTAGGTCTGAGTGTCATGATTACTTCATTTCACAACCCTGTGATTATTACTGCTTATTATACCAGTTATGTCATACTTATGACAGTGTAATATCAGCTTTATGAATGCACATTCAAGTAAAGTGTTGCTGACTCTTCCTGCTCTGTACATGGGCTTTTGTCAACTGACTCCTTCCCCCTGCTGACACAAAAACACCAGAAGACCCTCCTTGTTGTTTTAAATGATTCAATATGTTTCTATCAAACAGCTGTCTGATCTTAAGTTCTCCCAGTGGCACCTCTGATGCAATTCGACATCACTACTACCACACCCCATACCAACCAGCATGCTTCACATAGATAACTCCAGCATCGTAAGGAGACAAACATAGGGTTTGTCCCAAGTGACACCCTATTCCCTACATAGTGCACTTCTTTTGACTAGGGCTCATACGGCTCTGATCAAAAGTAGTGCACTAAGTAGGGTGCCATTTTGGACGCATCCCCATAGATATATTCCCACATACTGTATCAGTATCAATATTGGAGCAACAGTCAAAGGCCTAGCCATGATGGGATGTCACCCGGTTACATCATGTCCTGACGAGCTGCTTCTACCTTTGAAGGGTTCTACCCGAACAGACTCCGTTTCCTTCTCTCTCAACCCCTCAGCCCCATTATCATCTCTGACAACATGCTGGAGCGAGTGTGTTAGAGTGTGACCCGAAAACCAAGTGACACTTCCGCATGCTGTTGGTCTTTTCAGCTCTTTTTCCCTCTGCCAGGTGACAATGGCTGCCTTGCAAGCTCGGGCTAACATCAACCGGTGTCATAGAAATGTCAAGAGCGCACTGGAATATTCCAGAGAGCATGTGTTTGTTGTTGACAGCTTGGTTCCAATAGCCACACTAGAAATGCAGGCTCAATACAGGGCTCCATTCTGAATGGTTTGCAAGTGTGGAAATGGGAACAAGGCCATAGTCAAAGCTGGATAATGGAAAGAGAGCCTTTTATTATGGTAGATGCTTCATGAGTTATGCAAGGTAAACAGAGAAGGCGTTCTGTTGTTCGAAGTGCTTAGCCGCCCCGTGATACTTCCACACTTCAACACACGGCTAACTGGCTATATTATAACAGGTGTTAATGAATCTTTGGAGAACTATAAAAATGGATGAAATAAAAACAACTCATCCTTGTTTTATCTCCAGTGTGTTCTTTAACATTTTTATCTCCAGTGTGTGTTTGTGTGTAGTTATGTCTGTCTGTCTTGTCTATCTGTGCGTGTATAACTGAACGTATATGCTTGTGTGTGTATATGGGTGCGTGCATGCATGTGTTTATGTGTGAGTTAGAGTGTATACAATAAGTATCCGTGTGCCTCTGTTTACTGTTTGAAAGCAGATGAAGGCCTGGATGGAGAGACAAGCACATCTGGATCTGAACTACCCATATGAGACTCACTGTGAGAGAAAATGAACCAGCTACTGCGAGCATATACTGCCAAAACGGTAACAGCCCCATGCCTCTATACCGGTGCCAAACCTCTTTCATTTAGTGAACAAAATGTCCATCGCCAAGGAAGATGTACACAAAAACAAAGCCAAACCTTTAACTTTAATGAGTGCACCAAACTCAGGCACCTTACACACACTAAATAGCTACTAAATAACTACTCTTTACAAATAAATGTCACTGCTTCTTCTTCATTTGATTTAATATTCAAGGTAGAGGGAACTTAATGCTAGCCTCAGGTTGTTATGAAAGCATAACCGGCTCTTCCTGGAAAGCGGTTAAAACAAGAGGCCCTGTATCAATTAACGCTTCCAATTAAACACATGTACAATTAACACAGGATAATTATTTATTTCAAATAAGGTTGCTCCGTTAATTGGTGCGTCCTATTGCATCTCAAGTGATGGCAAAAGGTGAAACAAATTAAACATTTGAACGAGGTAGAGAACCTATTCCCGACCCTGACTCAGGTAGCAAAGAAAGTGAGAAAGAAAGTGAGAGAGGTGGTGAGAGAGAGAGAGAAAGTGTGAGAGAGAAAGTAAGAAAGATAAATCAGGAGATGAGATGCCAGAGAGATTGAAGTAGCACATTTAAAATGGATTAGTAGGGAGAATGAGGAAGAATAAACAGAGAGCCTGGAAGGTGAGAAATTGATGGATGGACATAGAGATGGTGACAAAGGTGGAGAGATAGAAAAAGTGTGAAAAAGTGAATGAAAGAAGGAATGTCAGAAATAGAGATGCATATACAGTGCCTAAAGTATTTTTTATCCCTCACACAGTCATAACATTTTGCTGTCTTGACATTTAATTTAAAAACAAATTAAACTGGATTTTATTCCTACCAATGTACCCAACCTACTCCACATTTTCAAATTAAAAGAACAATTATAGAAATTGTCCAAATGAATTAAACATTTAAAAGTAAGATGTCTTGACTGTGTATGTCTTCACACCCGAGTTAGTATTTAATAGAAGCACATTTGGCAGACATTACAACTGCGAATAATATTGAATAAGATTCTACCGTAGACTTAGTTAGACACCTCTTCTTTGTATCCATCCCATTATGGAGTCAGTGACAGCATGAAACAGAAACTGAAAGGGTGCATACTCCCACTAGGAGTGTGTTGTCAAAGACACACCAGAATTGCTTTCTAACACACGAGGTTGATGGCACCTTAATTGGGGAGGATGGCGGGAGCAGAATGAGTGGAAAGGTATCAAATGAATCACATGGTTTCCATGTGTTTGATGCCATTCCATTTGCTCTGTTCCAGCCATTATTATGAGCCGTCCTCGCCTCAGCAGCTCCCACTTCTTTCCAAGAGGTTTAGTGTTCCTGAGTGGTCCAGTCTCAGTCCTGACTTCAAGGACTGAGACTGTTTGGATATTGCGGTGAATATTGCAATGATTCCCAACCAAATTTACTGAGCTTGAGCAATTTTGACAAAAAACAATGGATAGATTTTGCCCTATCTTGGGGCTCCCAAGTGGCGCAGCAATCTAAGGCACTGCATGTCAGTGTTTGAGGTGTCACTACAGACACCCTGGGTCGAATCCAGGCTGTATCACAATTGGCCCAGCATTGTCCGGTTTTGCCGGTGTAGGCCGTCATTGTAAATAAGTATTTGTTCTTAACTGACTTGCCTAGTTAAATAAAGGTTATATACAAAAATAACAGTTTTGCAAAGATTATTCAAAATCATTCACAGCTGTAAGTATTACGTTTTATTATGAAGACATATTTTACATTTTAAACATTTTCTATAAATGTGGAGTAGGTTGTGTAGATAGGTTGTAAAAATATTAATCTATTTCCTTTTTAGATTTAATTTTAAGGTAGAAAAAGGTGAAGTGTGTGAGCGGTGTGTAGATTGTATGTAGACAGATTACTTGCTTTGCCCTGCACATGGTCAAGTAGGTTTAAGCCACTGTGTAGCTACTGAAGTACCAACCAAGAGAAAGGAAGACAGTATGGAGCTCATGGACCAGAAGTATTCTGTACAATACAGGATATTGTCCAATTACTTTTTCTCTGACCCTAACAGGAAAAGCCAAAGTCTATTAAACAGGTGGAACTCCCCAAGAAGGGAACACCATGCTCAAGAGAAAAAACTAAATTTTTCAATGTCGGAAAGATACAAATATGTACCATTGACAAAACATTTGAGGCTAAACTTGGAAGAAATAGATAGACCATCCAAAAAAGACCAACGTACATTTGAAAGGCCTTGAAAGGCCTTTACAATATTAACTTTTATTACTATCCGAGAACACACTAGATTCTTCTGCTTCTTCACAAGCTAGAACCAACCTGAAATGAATCTCTCCAATGCATTCACAGAGGAACAACCACAACATACGAGTATCACAACGTCTTGAGATCTGTCACCTCTCAATGTTTTTTGCCTGACAGTCTTCAAACACCCAGATTACAGTAGCACACACATTGTTGCATATGAAGGAATCATAATGCAAGCAATAAAGAGAAGTGTCCGCTATTTCATCTGGGCTGCATTGAAAAGCTCATTAAGACACAAAGACTCTGTGATAGTGAGTAGTCTTTGAGCACCGCTTTGATTATTTTATCATTGCAGCTCTGAAGGTCCATTTTATAACCATCAAGCCTTCTCGGCTATATGTGTGGGTGAGCGTCAAAGCGGAACTGGCCTAGAATTTACTCTACCTAGATGGAGTTACCCGAGTATGTATGCGAGTGTGTGTGCGAGTGTGTGTGTTTGTGCATACCTGTAAACAAGTCTTTGTACTCATATGTGTTTGGGTGAGTGTCTGCACGGGTGTTCTTGAGGCAACAAGCGAGCAATTTCACAGACAAGTTCAAACACGAATCACACAGAGCACTAGGCTGTTACTCTAGGGATACATATAATCTAAGTCATCAGAAACAAGATGCTAAACTTTGGAGGTTATTTTTAAAGCTGTTCCTAATCAAATAGAATTATTTACCCAAAAAGGGGGAGATGAGATGTAGCCAAGGCTTTTTTTTACTGATCTCATACATAATTTGTATTTCTGAGTTCTTCTGTCAAACATTGTGTTACACAAACGTTGTCACACCTTGATCTGTTTCACCCGTCTTTGTGTTTGTCTCCACCCCCCTCCAGGTGTCGCCCATCTTCCCCATTATCCTGTGTATTTATACCTGTGTTCTCTGTTTGTCTGTTACCAGTTCGTTTTGTCTGTCAAACCTACCAGCGGTTTTCCCCTTGCTCATGTCTTTTTCTAGGTCCTGTTTTCTAGTTTTCACGGTTTTGACCATTTTGCCTGCCCTGAGACTGCCTGCCGTTCTGTATCTTTTGACTCTGATCTGGATTACTGACCTCTGCTTGACCTGTTGTTTTGCCTGCCCTGTTCTAGTAATACACTTTTGTTACTTCGACACTGTCTGCATCTGGATCTTCCCTAAAACGTGTTAGTACAAACTGGCCATGACTGATCCAGCAGACTCAGACCAGCTCTGCAACGCCATCTCCTCTCAAGGAGCCATCATCAGAAGGCACGAGGAGTTGCTTCATAGTCTTGTGGAAGGTTTCCAGACCTTGGCTGCACGCCATGACCGAGCGTTGAACACATTGCTGAAACAATTCCGTAGGTTGCCTGTTAGGCAGCCTACAGTGGTTCTTCCTTTAAAAGTTGTGTCATACTGCAGCACACCTTGCGGGCTGCCGCCGAATTCTATGGCATGTTAATTGTCAGCAATTGTTACCATTAATGCTAGTTAGAGCTAGTTTGACCAACAGAGGGCATCTTTGAGAAGCATTTGATAGGCTTCAATATTGGCTGAACTAGAGTATTTAAAACCTTTTTTTTAGTAGGAACATAGTATATGAGATTGATTTTAAGAAATGTATCTTAATTAATTTGATTAATATGGTGTTTCTATTCCAAAAAAACAAAACCCTCAAGGTTTCTGTTAGGATGGAAGGAAAATATGGCGCTGTACAATGTGACGGTCGGGAGTAGGCTACAGTACTAAGAGCATAACATTTCCAGACCCTAATTGTAGTCTAACCAATACCCAAATGGAGTCCCCATGCATGTCTCAGAGCAGCACGAAACGGTGCGGAAATAGTTGACCACACACTCGTAGCCTATTGCTTCAAATCCTAGTGCTTCTAACTTAAGTCTCTCCTGCAACCCGCCTCACCCAATGTGGTATGGATCTGCTATTTTCTAATGAATTTTTCTTTACTTTTGAACCGGAACCCCCAACAGAAGCTAGACAGCTAACTAGCTACTAGCTAGTAATCAGCTAGCGGTCATCAGCTAACCTTTAGCTCGGACAACTCTTGCCAGTTTGCACAATGCGATTCAAACCAGAGCATACCGGACTTCTTTTCTCTCCATATCCCCGGATTCCTACAGCTCTGAACCTTTTCACCTGGATCACCGCAGCTAGCTAGCTGCAAGCCGAGGGGCTACTCCTGGCTAACGTCTCTGTCCCGAGGCAAGCACCAATTAGCCTGGAGCTAGCCCATGCTAGGCCCATCTCCCGGCTAGCTGAAGAGGTCCATCGACCAACTTCTTGGGCCACTACCTATTTTGCCAATTGGCCTGGATCCCTTTTACTACACGGAGCCCTGCTAATCCATCACGACTGAACTGCCGACGTAACCGCACGAGGAGGCCACAACAGACTTCTTCCGTGGCGACGTCCCTCTAAGGCCCTTCTGCTAGTTGCAACACACACATGTGGTGACCTCACCTGGTTTAAATATGTTTCTAGAGACAATGTCTCTCTCATCATCACTCAATGCCTAGGTTTACCTCCACTGTATTCACATCCTACCATACCTTTGTCTGTACATTATGCCTTGAATCTATTCTATTGTGCCCAGAAACCTGCTCCTTTTACTCTCTCTTCCGAACGTACTAGACGACCAGTTCTTATAGCCTTTAGCCGTACCCTTCTCCTACTCCTCCTCTGTTCCTCTGGGGATGTAGAGGTTAATTCCTGCAGAGCCTAGCTCCACTCCCATTCCCCAGGTGCTCTCGTTTGCTGACTTCTGTAACCGTAAAAGCCTTGGTTTCATGCATGTTAACATTAGAAGCCTCCTCCCTAAGTTTTTTTTAATTCACTGCTTTAGCACACTCTGCCAACCCAGATGTCCTAGCCTTGTCTGAATCCTGGCTTAGAAAGACCAACAAAAATTCAGAAATTTCCATCCCTAACTTTAGCATTTTCCGACAAGATAGAACTGCCAAAGGGGGCAGAGTTGCAATCTACTGCAGAGATAGCCTGCAGAGTTCTGTCTTACTATCCAGGTCTGTGCCCAAAAAATGTGAGCTTCTACTTTTAAAAATCCACCTTTCCAGAAACAAGTCTCTCACTGTTGCCACTTGCTATAGACCACCCTCTGCCCCCAGCTGTGCCCTGAACACCATATGTGAATTGATCTATCTTCAGAGCTCGTGCTATTAGGTGACCTAAACGTGGACATGCTTCACACCCCGGCCATCCTACAATATAAGCTTGATGCTCTCAATCTCACACAGATTATCAATGAACCTACCAGGTACAACCCCAAATCTGTAAACACGGGCACCCTCATCGACATCATCAAACCAACTTGCCCTCCAAATACACCTCTGCTGTCTTCAACCAAGATCTCAGCGATCACTGCCTCATTGCCTGCATCCGTAATGGGTCTGCGGTCAAACGACCACCCCTCATCACTGTCAAACACTCCCTAAAACACTTCAGCGAGCAGGCCTTTCTAATCAACCTGGCCCATGTATCCTGGTTATTCTTTAAAAGTGCTTTCCTCACCATCTTAAATAAGCATGCCCAGTTCAAAAAATGTAGAACCAGGAACAGATATAGCCCTTGGTTCACTCCAGACTTGACTACCATTGACCAGCACAAAAACATCCAGTGGCGTACTGCATTAGCATCGAATAGCCCCCGTGATATGCAACCTTTCAGGGAAATTAGGAAGCAATATACACAGAAGGTTAGGAAAGCAAAGGCTAACTTTTTCAAACAGAAATTTGCATCCTGTAGCACAAACTCTAAAAAGTTCTGGGACACTGTAAAGTCCATGGAGAATAAGAGCACCTCCTCCCAGCTGCCCACTGAGGCTAGGAAACACTGTCACCACCGATAAATCCACAATAATTCAGAATTTCAATAAGCATTTTTCTACGACTGGCCATGCTTTCCAAATCTTAGATAGCTGATGTTCTGAAAGAGCTGAAATATCTGGACCCCTACAAATCAGCTGGGCTAGACAATCTGGACCCTCTCTTTCTAAAATGATCTGCCCAAATTGTTGCAACCCCTATTACTAGCCTGTTCAACCTCACTTTCGTATTGTCTGAGATCCCCAAAGATTGGAAAACTGCCGCGGTCATCCCCCTCTTCAAAGGGGGAGACACTCTAGACCCAAACTGCTACAGACCTATATCTATCCTCCCCTGCCTTGCTAAGGTCTTCTTAGAGCACTTCCAGAGGTGATGGTTTAGGACAGTCTGCCGTATCCAAAGTAAAATGCCTCCCACTCAGGCCCAGAAAATAGGATATGCACATAATTAGTACTATTGGATAGGAAACACTCTGAAGTTTCTAAAAGTGTTAACATAATGTCTGTGAGTATAACAGAACGGATATAGCAGGCAAAGACCCGAGGAATTTCTGTCCTGGAAAAAGTGATTTTGACACATTGCCTCATTTTGAACCCCTCCCAATTGAAAACAGCCATTTCTGGGAGTAAGTGCCCCACTCCCGACACTACCCGGTGAAATGCAAGGCGCCAAATTCAAAATCCAAAAGTTGAATTATTAACCTCTAGGGGATCATTGCACGACTTGACCGTTTTGGAGAGCCTGGCATGCCCAAAGTAAAATGCCTCCCATTCAGGCCCAGAAAATAGGATATGCACATATCTGGTACCATTGGATAGGAAACACTCTGAATTCTGTAAAACGTCTAACCATTTGTCTGTGAGTAAAACAGAACGGATATGGCAGGCAAAACCCCGAGGAATTTCTGTCCTGGAGAAAGTGGTTTTCACAGAGTGCCTCATTTGGAACCCCTCCCTCATGAAAATGCCCATATAAGGGCATATGAATGCAGTACCTATCGCTTCCTCTGGATGTCCACAGTCTCGAGAAAGTGTTTTGATTCTGTTCAGATGAATTAGAGCAGAGAAGAAGAGGGAATAAGGAAGTGCCTCTTTGGAACTCTATAGGACTGGGCGCGCGCTCTCGCCAAGCACGCACTGTGTTTTTTACCGTCTTTAGAGCTCAGTTTATATTCCGGTTGATTTATTATAGTAAATATACGTAAAAGTGTTCCTAAGGATACATTTAAAATGATGTTTGATTGTTCTTGAACAAGTTTATAGGTATAAGTTGAACGAGTTCTAGTCACGTTTCAATGGAGTTGGCGCCTTGCATTTCATCGGGTAGTGTCGGGAGTGGGGCGCAAGCGCACCACTGCTCCTTAACCTCTCAAGGAGCAGCAGCTGGGGTGACGGTTTTGGAGCGTCTGGCGTGCCCAAAGTAAAATGCTTGCCACTCAGGCTCAGAAAATAGGATATGCACATAATTAGTACTATTGGATAGGAAACACTCTGAGGTGGTTTCCAAAAGTGTTAACATTTTGTCTGTGAGTGTAAGAGAACTCATTTGGCAGGCAAAAACCAGAGAAAATTCCATCCGGAAATGTCATTCTGGTGGCTTATGGCTCACTTTGAGACAGTGCCTTTAGAGAAGTATTTATACCAGGACACTGAATGTAGTACCTATTGCTTCCACTGGATGTCAGCAGTGTATACGTAAAGTTTCATGGCAATCGGAACCAATGTGTTCAATAGGTAGAGGTTTTGGTCAGGGGAGCTATTTTTCAGTTGCACGTTTTTGGGCACACGTTTGGCTGAGCGGTCCACTTTATTTGACTTATATAACGTTTAGGTGACCATCCAAGTGAAAGATTATCACTTTTATTCATAAAAGATAAGCTAAGGATGCATTTTAATTGGTTTTTGTTTTGTTGAGGGAAAGTTTATAGGTTTAGTTGAACGTGTTCTCTTCACGTTGGATTTTCTGAACACAAGGCGCCAACCAAATGGAGATTTATGGATATAATTAATGACTTTTTATAACCAAATACCCATGGATTGTCTTCGTTGGAGACTTAGGAAGCCCTCTGCAGAAGTTCTACAAAAGGTAAGGCACAGGTTTTCNCTCACAGACCTGTAACTTCTTCTTTAAGAGGCTCCTCTGTCCTCCACTCGTTACCTGTATTAATGGCACCTGTTTGAACTTGTTATCAGTATAAAAGACACCTGTCCACAACCTCAAACAGTCACACTCCAAACTCCACTATGGCCAAGACCAAAGAGCTGTCAAAGGACACCAGAAACAAAATTGTAGACCTGCACCAGGTTGGGAAGACTGAATCTGCAATAGGTAAGCAGCTTGGTTTGAAGAAATCAACTGTGGGAGCAATTATTAGGAAATGGAAGACATACAAGACCACTGATAATCTTCCTCGATCTGGGGCTCCACGCAAGATCTCACCCCGTGGGGTCAAAATGATCACAAGAACGGTGAGCAAAAATCCCAGAACCACACGGGGGGACCTAGTGAATGACCTGCAGAGAGCTGGGACCAAAGTAACAAAGCCTACCATCAGTAACACACTACGCCGCCAGGGACTCAAATCCTGCAGTGACAGACGTGTCCCCCTGCTTAAGCCAGTACATGTTCAGGCCCGTCTGAAGTTTGCTAGAGAGCATTTGGATGATCCAGATGAGGATTGGGAGAATGTCATATGGTCAGATGAAACCAAAATATAACTTTTTGGTAAAAACTCAACTCGTCGTGTTTGGAGGACAAAGAACACCATACCTACTGTGAAGCATGGGGGTGGAAACATCATGCTTTGGGGCTGTTTTTCTGCAAAGGGACCAGGACGACTGATCTGTGTAAAGGAAAGAATGAATGGGGCCATGTATCGTGAGATTTTGAGTGAAAACCTCCTTCCATCAGCAAGTGCATTGAAGATGAAACGTGGCTGGGTCTTTCAGCATGACAATAATCCCAAACACACCGCCCGGGCAACGAAGGAGTGGCTTCGTAAGAAGCATTTCAAGGTCCTGGAGTGGCCTAGCCAGTCTCCAGATCTCAACCCCATAGAAAATCTTTAGAGGGAGTTGAAAGTCCGTGTTGCCCAGCGACAGCCCCAAAACATCACTGCTCTAGAGGAGATCTGCATGGAGGAATGGGCCAAAATACCAGCAACAGTGTGTGAAAACCTTGTGAAGACTTACAGAAAACGTTTGACCTCTGTCATTGCCAACAAAGGGTATATAACAAAGTATTGAGATAAACTTTTGTTATTGACCAAATACTTATTTTCCACCATAATTTGCAAATAAATTCATTAAAAATCCTACAATGTGATTTTCTGGATTTTTTTTCCTCATTTTGGCTGTCATAGTGGAAGTGTACCTATGATGAAAATTACAGGCCTCTCTCATCTTTTTAAGTGAGAGAACTTGCACAATTGGTGGCTGACTAAATACTTTTTTTCCCCACTGTATATTGGTGCATGTTTAATAATTCAACTTTTGGATTTTGCCTTGCATTTCACCTGGTAGTGTCGGGAGTGGGGCGCTAGCGCCCCAAATCTCCTTGCTTCTGCCTAAGAGGTTAAGAAGTTAACAAACAGATCACCGACCATTTCGAATCCCACCGTACCTTCTCCGCTATGTGGTTTCCAAGCTGGTAATGGCTGGTCATGGGTGCTCCTCAGCCAGGCTCAAGGTCCTAAACGATATCATAACCAGCATCGATAAGAGACAATACTGTGCAGCCGTATTCATCAACCTGGCCAAGGCTATCAACTCTGTCAAACACCACATTCTAATCGGCAGACTCAACAGCCTTGGTTTCTCAAATGACTGCCTCGCCTGGTTCACCACCTACTTCTCAGATAGAGTTCCGTGTGTCAAATCGGAGGGCCTGATGTCCGGACCTCTGGCAGTCTCTATGGGGCTGCCACAGGGTTCAATTCTCGGGCCGACTCTCTTCTCTGTACACATCAATGATGTCGCTCTTGCTGCTGGTGATTCTCTGATCCACCTCTATGCAGACGACACCATTCTGTATACTTCTGGCCCTTTGGACACTGTGTTAACTAACCTCCAGACAAGCTTCAATGCCATACAACTCTCTCTCCATGGCCTCAAACTGCTCTTAAATGCAAGTAAACTAAATGCCTGCTCTTCAACCGATCGCTGCCCGCACCTTCCCGCCCATCCAGCATCACTACTCTGGATGGTTCTGACTTAGAATATGTAGACAACTACAAATACCTAGGTGTCTGGTTAGACTGTAAACTCTCCTTCCAGACTCACATTTAGTATCTCCAATCCAAAGTTAAATCTAGAATCTGCCTCCTATTTCGCAACAAAGCATCCTTCACTCATGCTGCCAAACATACCCTCGTAAAACTGACTATCCTACCAATACAAGACTTCGGCGAGTCATTTACAAAATAGCCTCCAACACTCTAATCAACAAATTGGATGCAGTCTATCACAGTGCCATCCATTTTGTCACCAAAGCCCCATATACTACCCACCACTGCGACCTGTACGCTCTTGTTGGCTGGCCCTCGCTTCAAACTCTTCGCCAAACCCACTGGCTCCAGGTCATCTACAAGTCTTTGCTAGGTAAAGCCCAGCCTTATCTCAGCTCACTGGTCACCATAGCAGCACCCACCCGTAGCACGCGCTCCAGCAGGTATATTTCACTGGTCTCCCCCAAAGCCAATTCCTCCTTTGGCCGCCTTTCCTTCCAGTTCTCTACCGCCAATGACTGGAACGAACTGCAAAAATCACTGAAGCTGGAGACTCATATCTCCCTCACTAACTTGAAGCACCAGCTGTCAGAGCAGCTCACAGATCACTTCACCTGTACATAGCCCATCTGTAAATAGCCATCCAACTACCTCATCCCTATACTGTTATATATTTATTTTGCTCCTTTGCACCCCAGTATCTCTCATGCACATTCCTTTTCTGCACATTTATCAACCCAGTGTTTAATTGCTATATTGTAATTACTTCGCCACTATGGCCTATTTATTGCCTTACCTCCCTTATCTTACCTCATTTGCACACACTGTATATAGACTTTTTCTGGAGAACCAGCATTTTGTGCAATCCATCACTCCACTATCCCCTTCCTGGGTTACATCATCGCTGCAGGGAGTGTACAGATGGATCCTGGGAAGGTGAGAGCAGTGGTGGATTGGCCCCAGCCTACATCCAGGGTGTAGCTGCAACGTTTCCTGGGATTCACCAACATTTATCGCCGCTTTATCCGGGGTTACAGCACCCTGGCTTCCCCCCTGTCTGTGCTCACCTCTCCCAAGGTTACGTTCACCTGGTCCCCAGCTGCTGACCGGGCGTTCCGGGATCTCAAACACTGTTTGGCCACAGCTCCCATCTTAGTTCATCCTGACCCGTCCCGCCAGTTCCTGGTGGAGGCCAATGCTTCGGATGTCGGAGAGGGGGATGTCCTGTCTCTGCGTTCTGCCCTGGACCTCAAATTACATCCCTGCGCCTTCTTCTCCTATCGCCTCAACTCCACGGAGAGGCACAACGATATGGGGAATCGTGAGCTTCACGCATTGAATATGGCGTTGGAGGAGTGGATTCACTGTCTGGAGGGGGCGGAACAACCGTTCATTGTGTGGACCGACCACAAGAACGTGGAATATATTCGCACCGCCAACCATCTCAATTCCAGGCAAGCTAGACAGGCCCTGATTTTCACCCGGATCAACTTCTCCCTCTCATACCGACCAGGATCCAGGAATGTCAAGCCGGATGCGCTGTCGCACCTCAATAGCCCCAAGGCTAAAACACCGGAACCAGAGAACATTATTTCCACCAGGTGGGGGGGGGGGGATGTTTGTTTCTGACGCGGTCCGCTCCTCGGACCTGGAGAGGGCCCACTCCTCCCGGGCGGGCTCTCGTCAGACCCTGGCCTTTGTACGACAATGCTTTTGGTGGCCTACCATGATTCGTGATGTTCCCTCATTCGTCACCACGTGCACAGTCTGTGCGCAGAATAAGACTCCTTGGCAAGATCCGTAAGGTCTCCTTCAAACACTGCCTGTCCCTCACCATCCCTGGTCTCACATAGCCCTGGACTTTGTCATGGGTCTCCCTCCATCTGATGGCAAGACCGCCATCCTGACTGTAGTGGATCGGATTTCCAAAGCAGCTCACTTCACTCCTCTCCCCAAGTTACCCTCTGCCAAAGAGATGGCCAAGCTCATGGTGCAGCATGACTTCCAGATCCATGGACCCCCAGTAGACATGGTCTCCGACCGGGGTCCTTAGTTGTCATCCCGGTTCTGTAAGGCGTTCTGCACACTCATTGGGTTGTCGGCCAGCCTGTCCTCCGGGTTCCACCTCCAGTCCAACGACCAGTCAGAGCGAACCAACCAAGACTTGAAAACAACTCTTCATTGCGTGGTCTCTGCCAACCCCACCACCTGGAGCCAGCAACTAGTGTGGGTTGAATATGCCTGCAACACCCTTTCTTGCTCTGAGATGGGTCTCTCACCCTTTGAGTGTTCTATCAGCCCCCGCTCTTCCCTGAGCAAGAGGAAGAGGTCGGCATACCTTCGGCCCAGATGTTTGTCCGCCGCTGTCGTCGTACCTGGAAGAGAGCCCATTCGGCCCTTCTCAAGACCACCAGTAGGTATCGACAACAAGCGGACCGCCACTAAACCCAGACTCCCCGGGATCGTCTTGGGCAGAAGGTATGGCTGTCCCCATGATCATCTCTTTTGTTTTGCTGACATTAAGTGAGAGGTTATTTTCCTGATACCACAGTCCGAGGGCCCTCCCCTCCTCTCTGAAAGCTGTCTCGTCGTTGTTGGTAATCAAGCCTACCACTGTAATGTCGTCTGCATATTTGATGACTGAGTTGGAGGCGTGCATGGCTAAGCAGACGTGGGTGAACAGGGAGTACAGCAGAGGGCTGAGAACGCACCCATGTGCGTCCCCAGTGTTGAGGATCAGCGGAGTGGAGATGTTGTTTCCTACCTTCACCAACTGGGGCTGCCCTTCAGGTTGTCCAGGACCTAGTTGCACAGGGTGGGGTCGAGACCCAGGGTCTCAAGCTTAATGATGAGTTTGGAGGGTACTAGGGTGTTGAATGTTGAGCTGTAGTCAATGAACAGCATTCTTACATAGGTATTTGTCTTGTTCATATGGGATAGGGCAGTGTGAAGTGTGATGGCGATTGAATCGTCTGTGGACCTTTTGGGGTGATAAGCAAATTGGAGTGGGTCTAGGGAACAGGTAGGTTGAAGGTGATATGATCCTTGACTAGTCTCTCAAAGCACTTCATGATGAAAGAAGTGAGTGCTACGGGGCGATAGTCATTTAGTTCAGTTACCTTAGCTTTCTTGGGAACAGAAACAATGGTGGCCATCATCAAGCATGTGGGGACAGCAGACTGGTATAGGGATAGATTGAATATGTCCGTAAACACACCAGTCAGCTGGTCTTCGCATGCTCTGAGGACGCGGCTAGGGATGCCGTGTGGGCCGACAGCCTTGCGAGGGTTAACAAGTTAAAATGTTTGACTCACGTCTGCAACGGAGAAGGACAGCCCACAGTCTTTGGTAACGAGCCTTGTCGGTGGCACTGTATTGTCCTCAAAGCGCGCAAGTAAGTTGTTTAATTTGTCTGGGAGCAAGACGTCGATGTCCGCGACGGGGTTGGTTTTCTTTTTGTAATCCGTGATTGTCTGTAAACCCTGCCACGTATGTCTTGTGTTTGAGCGTTGATTTGCGAATCCACTTTGTCTCTATAATGATGCTTTGCTTGTTTGATAGCCTTATGGAGGGAATAACTACACTGTTTGTATTCGTTCAAGTTTCCAATTGCCTTGCCATGATTGAATGCGGTTGGACGTACTTTCAGTTTTGTGTGAGTGCTGTCATCAATCCACGGTTTCTGGTTAACTTCTTACGGAGCGGTGGGGCGCTAGCTCCCGACACTACCCGGTGAAATGCAAGGCGCCAAATTCAAAATCCAAAAGTTTAATTATTAAACATGCATAAATATACAAGTGTTGCATAGTCATCAAAAGCTCTGCTTCTTGGCAATATCACAGCGTTGTCAGATTTCAAAAAGGCTTTACGGCGAAAGCACCACATTTGATTGTTTGAGGATAGCACCTCACATATTTTTCCCATTACCATAAATTCATAAGCCATCACGGTTCACACATAACACATTTCACAGCAAAAACAAATCAATTACCTTTTGAAGAACTTCTGCTGAGGTCTTCCCAAGTGTCCAACGAAGACAATCCATGGTTCTTTTGTTAGAAAAAGTAATGTATTATATCCATAAATCTCTGTTTGGTTGGCGCGTTATAATGAGAAAATACAGCGTCGACTCGTCCATTGAAACGTGAAGAGAACTCGTTCAACTTATACCTATAAACTTGTCCAAGAACAATCAAACATAATTGATAATGTATCCTTAGGAACACTTTTATGTATAAATAGTATAATATTTCAACCGGAATATAAACTGGGCGATAAGAAAGGAAAAAACCACAGAGCGCGCCAGCCGGGAACGCGCCTTTTCCTCTATTGACATTCTGTGTGACCACTTCCTAATTCTTCTTCTTCTTCTGCCATATAAAGCATCTAAACAGAATCAAAACACTTTCTCGAGACTGTTGACATCCAGAGGAAGCAATAGGTACTGCATTCATATGCCCTTATATGGGCATTATCATAAGGGAGGGGTTCCAAATGAGGCAATGTGTCAAAATCACTTTTTTCAGGACAGAAATTCCTCGGACTTTCGCCTGCCATATCCGTTCTGTTATACTCACAGACAAAATGTTAACACTTTTAGAAACTTCAGAGTGTTTCCTATCCAATGGTACTAAATATGTGCATATCTTATTTTCTGGGCCTGAATGGAAGGCATTTTACTTTGGGCACGCCAGGCCCTCCAAAACGTCACCTCGTGCGCTGCTCCCTAAGAAGTTAAGGAAGGTTTTAATAGTCACAGTGGGTACAACATCTCCAATACACTTCCTTATAAACTTGCTCACCAAGTCAGGGTATACATCAATGTTATTGTCTGATGCTACCAGGAACATATCCCAGTCCACATGATCGAAGCAATCTTGAAGCGTGTAATCCGATTGGTCAGACCAGCATTGGATAGACCTAAGCACGGGTGCTTCCTGCTTTAGTTTCTGCCAATAGGAGGGGAGCAACAAGATGGAGTCATGGTGAGATTTTCCAAAGGGGGGGAGGGGCTTGTATGCATTGTGGAAGTTAGAGTAGCAATGGTAGAGTGTTACTCGCTCGTGTACTGCAATCAATATGCTGATAAACTTTAGGTAGCCTTGTTCTCAGATTAACTTTTTTATAAACCCCAGCTACATAAATGTAGCCTCAGGATATAGGGTTTCCAGTTTGCATAAAGTCCAGTGAAGTTCCTTGATGGCCGTCTTGGTATCCGCTTGCAAGGGGATATACAAGGCTGTGACGATATCCAAGGAGAGATAATACGGTCTGCTTGTGAGGAATTCTAGGTCAGGTGAACAAAAGGACTTGAGTTCTTGTATGTTGTTACAATTACACCATGAGTTGTTAATCATGAAACATACACCCCCGCCATTGTTCTTACCAGAGCGATGTTTGTTCCTGTCGGCGTGATGCACTGAAAATCCTGTTGGCTGTACGGACTCCGACAGCATGTCCCCAGCTAGCCATGTCTCCGTGAAACAAAGTATGTTACAATTCCGGATATCTCTTTGGAAAGCAACTCTTTTCCAAATTTTGTTGACTTTGTTACTAAGGACTGGACATTAGTGAGTAATATACTCGGAAGCGGTGGGTGGTGTGCGCGCATCCGAAACCTCGCTAGACGACAGCTCCGGCACCCTCTCCTACGACGGCGTTGTGTTGGCTCGGGCTCTGGAATCAGTTCAAATGCCCTGGGAGGTGCAGACAAAGGATTCGCTTTGGGAAAGTCTTATTCCTGGTCGTAGTGCTGGTTGTGCTGGTAAGTTGACGTCTCTCTTATATCCAATAGTTCTTCCCGGCTGTATGTATTAACACTTAAGGTTTTCTGGGCTAACAATGTAAGAAATAATACATAAAAAAACTAAATACTGCTACCGTTTCCTAAGGCTTTGAAACGAAGCTGCCATCTCTATCAGTGCCATCTTCTAGTAGCAGTAGTAGTAGAGTATAAGTAGTAGTAGTAGTAAAACAATTAAAATTGTGGAAAGTAATGTAAAATTGCCTATAATAACGTTAACACTCCCAACTGTTATTATTTTGGGAAGATTTTTGTTATTATATAAAAAGGCCACAGGTTGAAAACCACTGGTTTTCAGCTGGATTTGTGTAAGAGAGTCAGAATAATTTCTTGGGAGTTCCTAAATAGAGGACATATCATGTTGGTTATTCAATGTTATTGGCATGACCACACACCATTAAATGCCATTCACCACTCCAGCGGAAAGTTGCCCATCAATTAGGCACAGATCACAACTAAATGAAACTGCCGCTTCAAAGCATTAGGCTTTTCATAAATGTTTCACTCAAAACTTATCCAATAAGCATCTCTCTAAACAGATAAGCCGTGATAGCTGTGTGATATGCCTGACACGTTCAATTGTCTTTCCTGGCTACGACCCACACTGCCTGCAGACTTTCATTAAAGGAGTGGGTCAGTGTCTCTTGTCTGTATAACGCTAACGTTGCATTTGAACTAACGTAGCTGACAGACCTCTGTATATTGACGGGGTGAAAAAACAATGCTTCATTAAGGAGTAGGAACTGCTGTGTTGTGTTCAGGGGGAGTGCTACAGTTGAAGATAATGGTAGTTGACAGCTTTCAGCAGCTCTCCAGCTCCTATCTGTACCCGAAGACACTGTAACCAAATTAGTTTTAATTCAATCTGTCCTCTTTTTCCCCTCTCTCTTCTTCTCCACTCCTTTTTTAGTGCAAACATAGCCAATCATAATAATCGCAGTAGTACTTCCTCTCGTCAAGACGTCAGTTGCCAGGGTCTTTTCAATAGCGACAGATTTTGGCTTTCTGATAGTCTGGAGCGAACTCGGTCATGTATACATGTGCCCCTTTTAAGGGTGTGAGCACAATGACACAAAGTGAAAAAAAACTCACAGAAGTATGCAGGCATTACTATACAAGCATGTGCACACACACATAAACCAATGCTTTGGTGAGCTCAACTGCATTGATCGGCCAAATTATGTAATGTTTATACATGTATCTACCCCCTACCGTTTAGTGATGTATTTTGAGTGGATCCCGAGCTGAATGATTTTGGAGTGCTCTGCACTTCCAGTATTCCAACAAACGACAATGGCAACATCTGAAATAAAAAAAATAATACAAGATTTGAATGGGAGCTAAAATTATTATGTGGCTATCAGTGTTGTTGTCAGATTGTAGAAATTTTAACGATTACTGACAAATTGCTTTTAAATGAACTTCCGGTGGTTGGACGCATGGTAAAGGCCTTGGGGCATCCACAACAAATAGATCCATGGAACTGCACTGCATCAGCTTTATTATACATCAACTGTGCCTGAAGAGTTCAAGTGAGGACAAGATACAAACTGGTGCCGGTAAACAATTGATAATACACTCTGGTCATCAATGGTCAAGTTTACTCAGGGGTCATCAACCAGCAGAGTCAGACAAAACAAAAACATTGAGGGGATATATTACCAAGGATTATTGGCATAAAATAAGTTATTTGATGTATTGCGAACATCTGGAAGAGAGTGGACCAGGTGCATGTTAGAATTCAGACACCTGGATGACATTGG
This sequence comes from Hucho hucho, assembly GCA_003317085.1. NCBI lineage: Eukaryota > Metazoa > Chordata > Actinopteri > Salmoniformes > Salmonidae > Hucho > Hucho hucho. The sequence goes on along the minus strand of QNTS01001723.1, from coordinate 244,059 downwards.
GACATACTGGAAATGTTAAATAATTAAATTAATAATTCAACTTCTGGATTTTGAATTTGGCGCCTTACATTTCACCGGGTAGTGTCGGGAGTGGCCCGCTAGTGTGCCGCTACTCCCTAAGTAGTTAATTAAGCAAAAGGCCAGAGGGGGTGGGGTATATGGCCAATATACCACGGCTAAGGGCTGTTCTTAAGCACGAAGCAACGCAGGACACAGCCCTTAGCCGAGGTATATTGGCCACATATCACAAACCCCAGATGTGCCTTATTGCTGTTATAAACTGGTTACCAACATAATTAATTGTCATACCCATTGTCACACCCTGATCTGTTTCACCTGTCTTTGTGCTTGTCTCCACCCCCTTCAGGTGTCGCACATTTTCCTCATTATCCCCACTCAGCCCCTCTCCTTTCCCATGGACGTTAGAGCGCTAGACGGGCGCTCTATTGGCCGGGTCACTCACAATACCACCCCCATCAACCTACGAGTGTCAGGGAACCACAGCGAGGCGATCCAATTTATGCTGATTAAGTCTCCTCAGGTTCCCGTGGTATTGGGTTCCAGCGACACAATCCCTTCATAGACTGGACTTCTGGTGCCACTGTCTGAAGTCAGCGCAGCCTGCCCCGGGACGTCTTCCTGTGAGCTCGGAAGTTTACCTGGACCTCTCCGCCTTCCCGCGGAGAACCAGGCCCCCCGGGAGGTTTTCAGTAAGGACCGGGCCACTTCACTTCATCCGCACCGACCCTATGACTGCGGGATAAACCTTCTCCCTGGCATCACACCGCCCCGGGGAAAACTGCACTCTATGTCGGGTCCAGAGACCAAGGCTATGGAGAACTACACTGAGGACTCTCTAGCTGCAGAGTGTATCCGTCCTTCTGCCTCCCCTGCCGGCGCAGGGTTCTTCTTTGTGGAGAAGGACAAAACCCTGCGCCTGTGCATCGACTACTGGTGCCTCAATAACATCAAGGTGAAGAAGCGCTACCCGCTACCATTCATCGCCTCGGCCTTCAAGCCGCTCCAGGGGGCCACCGTTTTCTCCAAGTTGGACCTGCGGAACGCCTACCATCTGGTGCGGATACAGGAAGGGGAAGTGGAAGACTGCCTTCAACATGGCCAGTGGCCACTACGAATACCTGGTCATGCCGCTTGGACTTACCAACACCCCTGTTGTGTTCCATGCCCTGTTTAAACCGGGTGAAAAGCAGGGCCCACCTAGATGACACAACAGTAGTGGGCTTGATTACCAACAACGACGAGACAGCTTACAGCGAGGAGGTAAGGGCACCCAGAGTGTGGTGTCAGGAAAACAACCTCTCACTCAATGTCAACAAAACAAAGGAGCTGATCATGGACTTCAGGAAACAGCAGAGGGAGCACCCCCCTATCCACATCGACAGGACAGTAGTGGAGAAGGTGGAAAGTTTTAAGTTCCTCGGCGTACACATCACGGACAAACTGAAATGGTCCACCCACATAGACAGCGTGGTGAAGAAGGCGCAACAGTGCCTCTTCAACCTCTGGAGGCTGAAGAAATTCGGCTTGTCACCAAAAACACTCACAAACTTCTACAGATGCACAATCGAGAGCATCCTGTCGGGCTGTATCACCGCCTGGTATGGCAATTGCTCCGCCCACAACCGTAAGGCTCTCCAGAGGGTAGTGAGGACTGCACAACGCATCACCGGGGGTAAACTACCTGCCCTCCAGGACACCTACACTACCCGATGTCACAGGAAGGATCATCAAGNATGAAATAAATGTATCACTAGCCACTTTAAACAATGCAATTTATATAATGTTTACATATCCTACATGTCTCATCTCATATGTATATACTGTACTCTATACCATCTACTGCATCTTGCCTACGCCGGTCAGCCATCGCTCATCCATATATTTATATGTACATACTCGTATTCATTCCTTTACTCTTGTGTGTATAAGGTAGTTGTTGTGAATTTGTTAGATTACTTGTTAGATACTACTGCATGGTCGGAACTAGAAGCACAAGCATTTCGCTACACTCGCATTAACATCTGCTAACCATGTGTATGTGACAAATACAATTTGATTTGATTTGATTTGAATTAACCATGACAACACCTCTGAGGTAGTACTTTGGACACAGACAGGGAGAACCAGGGAGAATACAGACTAGAAAAAAAGTATTTCCTCCACATTCGCTTTGATACAAACGGCACATCAAGTAAGATGACTCCGTTGATAGATTTGTCTAATGTCTGGTTTGTCAGGCGTTAGTTTGTTCACTCCACAACAATGCTACTCCTCAGCACTTTCGCCAAAGGGGATCAACTAAACTATTCGGTTGGCTGTGAAAATCTAGGACACTGTCCCATTGCAAATGTTCCCTGTGTTTCTTCTTCTCCTTTCAAACTCAGGGGGAGGGACAGAATGAAACTCGAGAATACACAATTAGAGATGGTAAAAATGAGAGAGGGAGAGTGTGAATGCAGAGAGAGAGAGAGAAATGGAGGGGGATAAAGGTCTTGGGCTTACATAACCGTCTGGGAAGACGAAAAGCAGTCCATCTATCAGACGCACTTCAATGTTCAACGCGCCTCGCTAGAAGGAGAGAAAGAGAGAGGGACTTTCGCCTGCCACTGTAATGCATCTGAAGTTGACAAGAGATCTCTCATTCAAAGACAGGCTGTTGTTTTTTCATCAGAGCCTTTATATGAGGCTAAAGTTTTTCATTTCTACAGCAACTCTGGCTTTGTACTGTAGGACCTACCAGAAGTTGGAGTTACATCCCAAACACTTCTGTAATCATATTTTGTTGCAACACAAAGAGAGAAATGGAGGGTGAGAGAGGGATAGGAGGGGGAGATGGATAGACAGACAGGCAGAAAAAAAGGGGTGGAGGAATGCAGGCTGAAAAGTGAGTGACAGAGGTTAGATGAAACAGAGAGAAAAAGAGACATTGCATCGTTAGAATTCATGAAGATGCTGTGACAGCAATAGTTGTTTTGTTCTTCTTTTCAAAACAACAACATTATTTTGGTGGAGTATGTAAAGAGTTTTGTTGATTTGTGAAAGTGGTTGACTGGCTACTTAAAGTGTATCAAGACAAGACTTTGATGTGGGAAAATCGTAATCAACAAGGAGATGGCTAGCCTCAGGCAATACAGTTCTGGCTCCATCTCAACTCCATGTCCTCAAATGCCCAATCCTCATGATTATATTTTCTGAGAAATGTATAAATAGTTTACTCTGCAGTAGTGGTAGTAACAAGAGCAGAGAATGCAGTACAGAAAGTATGAAGTTGTGTTATTGTTAGAATAAATAGCCATAATTGTACATGGTGGAACATCGTTGTTTCAGGGTGCTTTTATGATTCTAGAAAGTATTTTGGATTTGTGGCGCAGCGGTCTAAGGCACTGCTTCGCCACCGCAGTGTTGCGGCGTCACCGCAGTGTTGCGATGTCGTTTCGATTAAACTCACCGACTGCTCCTGACTCCCTGCGTCTCCGTTACAACTAAACTCATCAAAAAAAGAAACGGACCTTTTTCAGGACCCTGTTTTTCAAAGATAATTCGTAAAAATCCAAATCTCTTCACCCATTGAAAAGGGTTTAAACACTGTTTCGCATGCTTGTTCAAGGAATCATAAACAATTGATGAACACGTTAAGACAATAACAGCTTACAGACGGTAGGCAACTAAGGTCACAGTTATGAAAACTTAGGACACTAAAGAGGCCTTTCTACTGACTCTGAAAAACACCAAAAGAAAGATGCCCAGGGTCCCTGCTCATCTGTGTGAACGTGCCTTAGGCATGATGCAGGGAGGCATGAGGACTGCAGATGTGGCCAGGGCAATAAATTGCAATGTCCGTACTGTGAGACGCCTAAGACAGCGCTACAGGGAGACAGGATGGACAGCTGATCGTCCTCGCAGGGGCAGACCATGTGTAACAACACCTGCACAGGTTCGGTACATCCGAACATCACACCTGCGGGACAGGTACAGGATGGCAACAACAACTGCCCGAGTTATACCAGGAACGCACAATCCCTCAGTGCTCAGACTGTCCGCAATAGGCTGAGAGAGGCTGGACCTAGGGCTTGTAGGCCTGTTGTAAGACAGGTCCTCACCAGACATCACTGGCAACAACATCGCCAACACCCACCGTCGCTGGACCAGACAGGACTGGCAAAAAGTGCACTTCACTCACGAATCGGGGTTTTGTCTCACCAGGTGTGATGGTCGGATAACACCAAGGCCTGTACTCTGGAGCGGGATCGATTTGAAGGTGGAGGGTCCGTCATGGTCTGGGGCGGTGTGTCACAGCATCATCGGACTGAGCTTGTTGTAATTGCTGGCAATCTCAACGCTGTGCGTTACAGGGAAGACATCCTCCTCCCTCATGTGGTACCCTTCCTGCAGGCTCATCCTGACATGACCCTCCAGCATGACAATGCCACCAACCATACTGTTCATTCTGTGCATGATTTCTTGCAAGACAGGAATGTCAGTGTTCTGCCATGGCCAGCGAAGAGCCCGGATCTCAATCCCATTGAGCATGTCTGGGACCTGTTGGATCAGAGGGGGAGGGCTAGGGCCATTCCCCCCAGAAATGTCCAGGAACTTGCAGATGCCTTGGTGGAAGAGAGGGGGAACATCTCATAGCAAGAACTGGCAAATCTGGTGCAGTCCATGAGGAGGAGATGCACTGCAGTACTTAATGCAGCTGGTAGCCACACCAGATACTGACTGTTACTTTTGATTTTGACCTACCCTTTGTTCAGGGACACATTATTCAATTTCTGTTAGTGACATGTCTGTGGAACCTGTTCAGTTTATGTCTCAGTTGTTGAATCTTGCTATGTTAATAACATTTTTTACACATGTTAATATGTTTTCTGAAAATAAACGCAGTTGACAGTGAGAGGACATTTCTTTTTTTGTTGAGTTTATATAGGGAATAGGGTGCCATTTGGGACAGATCCTTATATAACTTGTATGTGGAAGAAGTAACAATGCACCCTTCTGCCACACGCTAAGGCCAACATTTTCCTTTTCTAATCACCCTCCCCTGCAACTTCATTACCTTAATACTTTGCTAGTTTTGTGTTGACTTCGATAGTGAAGTTTGTGCCGCTTTTTGTTATTAAATATTCAGATTAACTTTTTTATTATTTAATGTTCTTCCGATGTACATCAATGGGATTTAGTCTGATTTAGTAAAACAGACTTGTTAGGCGAACAATGGGCAGGATTATGTACTATTGGTCATGGGGTGATATACAGTTGAAGTCAGAAGTTTACATACACCTTGGCCAAATAAATTTCAGTTTTTCACAATTCCTGACATTTAATCCCGGTAAGAATTCCCTGTCTTAGGTCAGTTAGGATCACCACTTTATTATAAGAATGTGAAATGTCAGAATAATAGTAGAGAGAATGATTTATTTCAGCTTTTATTTCATTCATCCCATTCCCAGCGGGTCAGAAGTTTACATACACTCAATTAGTATTTGGTAGCTTTTCCTTTAAATTGTTAAGTTGGGTCAAACATTTCAGGAAGCCTTCCACAAGCTCCCCCCAATAAGTTGGGTGAATTTTATTCCATTCCACCTGACAGAGCTGGTGTAACTGAGTCAGGTTTGTAGGCCTCCTTGCTCGCACATGCTTTTTCAGTTCTGCCTACAATTTTTCTATAGGATTGAGGTCAGGATTTTGTGATGGCCACTCCAATACCTTGACTTTGTTGTACTTAAGCCATTTTACCACAACTTTGGAAGTATGCTTGTGGTCAATGTCCATTTGGAAGACCCATTTGTGACCAAGCTTTAACTTCCTGACTGATGTCTTGAGATGTTGCTTCAATATATCCACATATTTTCCTTCCTCATAATTTTCCTTCCTTTTGTGAAGTGCACCAGTCCCTCCTGCAGCAAAGCACCCCACAACATGATGATTCCACCCCCGTGCTTCACGGTTGGGATGGTGTTTTTCGGCTTGCAAGCATCCCCCTTTTTCCTCCAAACATAATGATGGTCATTACGGGCAAACAGTTCAATTTTTGTTCCATCAGACCAGAGGACTTTTCTCCAAAAAGCTTGTCCCCATGTGCAGTTGCAAACCGTAGTCTGGCTTTTTTATGGCGGATTTGCTTCTTCCTTGCTGAGTGGCCTTTCAGGTTATGTCGATATAGGACTCGTTTTACTGTGGATATAGATACTTTTGTACCTGTTTCCTCCAGCATCTTCACAAGGTCCTTTGCTGTTGTTCTGGGATTGATTTGCACTTTTCGCACCAAAGTACGTTCATCTCTATGAGACAGAACTCATCTTCTTCCGGAGGGGTATGACGCCTGCATGGTCCCATGGTGTTTATACTTGCGTACTATTGTTTGTACAGATGAACATGGTACCTTCAGGCGTTTGGAAAGTGCTCCCAAGGATAAACCAGACTTGTGGAGGTCTACAATATTTTTTCTGAGGTCTTGGCTGATTTCTTTTGTTTTTCCCATGATGTCAGGCAAAGAGGTTTGAAGGTAGGCCTTGAAATACATCCACAGGTACACTTCCAATTGACTCAAATGCTGTCAATTAGCCTATCAGAAGATTCTAAAGCCATGACATAATTTTCTGGAATTTTCTAAGCTGTTTAAAGGCACAGTCAATGTTGAGCTGAATCTCAGGAATGAGTCTCAAAGAACTACACTTCCCAGAGTGCACCAGCAGCAGCAAACCGGCTGCTTGTCACCTGATCAGTCAGTTTCACTGATTTGGAGTACCTGTGAAAACATGGAGGTCCTCAGTCATTCAGGGAAACAAACTTCAGAGAGAAGACGCTCAAAGTTCACTCGTAGGTTCAGTCCAGAGATGCCAATGGTTGGTGAAATGTTTTATTTGCTTTCATGGTGATTGAAATGCTGTTTAATATGTTCGAGCTATGTTTAACTGCTGTGTAGATTGGTTAAGGAACACATTGAAGCATTGTCTTCATTGATTTTGTGTTAAATGGGTTTGTGCTAAAATAATATTTCATTTTGAGTTGAAAAAATAAGATACAAAAGGATGGTACGAAGTTAAAAATGTAAAAATTCTATTAAATGTTAACTTTACGAACAAATTCGGAAAATTCATGAAATTATCTTTTGCTTTATTCCATGTAAAAGGCTTAAGTGGTTAATTCATTAAAAATGTTTAATTAAAATGTTTCATTAAAATGGTAACTTTTGTTCTCTGTCTTTAAAGGTTTACAACCTAATTCACTGAACAGACCAATCAACTGACAAAGCCAAAATAAAAGTGATTGAGTTGGAAAATTGAGTCGTCCTTGTGTCCTTTGGAAGTTGAACAAGAGTAGGACTTGACAGTCAACTTAGTGTATGTAAACTTCTGACCCACTGGAATTGTGATACAGTGAATTATAAGTGAAATAATCTGTCTGTAAACAATTGTTGGAAAAATTACTTGTGTCATGCACAAAGTAGATGTCCTAACCAAACTATATTTTGTTAACAAGAAATTTATGGAGTGGTTGAAAAACGAGTTTTAATGACTCCAACCTAAGTCTATGTAAACTTCCGACCCCTTTTTTTTTATTTTTGCCTAAATGTCATACCCAAATCTAACTGCCTGTAGCTCAGGCCCTGAAGCAAGGATATGCATATTCTTGGTACCATTTGAAAGGAAACACTTGGAGGTTTGTGGAAATGTGAATTGAATGTAGGAGAATATAACACAATAGATCTGGTAAAATAAAATACAAAGAGGGTGAGATTTTCACAGATTCCTTTGTTTTCAAATTGAACGAGGGGAAATACAAAATCGATCATGCGTGCTATATGGACCTTTTTAGGATATGAAAAATGATTTTATCCAACTAAACGACACTTCATGTTATCTCTGGGACCCTTTGGATGATAAATCAGAGCAAGATTTCAGAATGTAAGTACACATTTCACCTTCAGAGTTGAATTTATCAAACATATCTCGTTGAAAAAATTGTTGTATTGTTAGGAGCTCTCCTAAAACAATAGCATGGCATTTTGTCGCTGTAACAGCTACTGTAAATTGGACAGTGCAGTTATATTAACAAGATTTTAAGCTTTCACAGATATAAGACACTTCTATGTACCGACACTTGTTGTTACTCTAAAATCTGCTATCTTGATATAACGCACTGCATGATTTACAACTGTTCCTATGATGGAACTCCGATCCTTAATACGTTTTTTAGTAAGGATCGGACCCTTTTTTTCCATTTCCCGCCTAAAATGACATACCCAAATCTAACTGCCTGTAGCTCAGGGCCTGAAGCAAGGACATGCATATTCTTGATACCATTTGAAATGAAACACTTTGAAGTTTATGGAAATGTGAAATTAATGTAGGAGAATATAACACATTAGAGCTGGTAAAGTTAATACAAAGAAAAAACATGCATTTTCTATTCTTTTTTTGTTCCATCATTTTTGAAATGCAAGAGAAAGGCCATTAGATCACTTAGGAGTCTAGGTGCAACTTAGACTTTGGCCAATAGATGGTAGCAGTGTATGTGCAAAGTTTTAGACTGATCCAATGAACTATTGCATTACTTTTCAAAATGTTGTTTCAAGTCTGCCCAAATATCACGAATTGGTCATTTGATACATTTTCATGTACAAAACTATAGAGAACATTCAAAAATGATATGGTAATAAAAAATGTAAGTTTACACACTCCCAGGAATGTCATAAATTATGGACAATTAGCTTCCCTACAGAAAAAACACTAATCTTCACACAGCAGGAGTTCGAACTGTAGAACCCAGTTCCTACATTTGAATATAAAAATTGATTTTATCAAACAAACTATGTTACATTTTATCGCTGGGACCCTCAGGATCACAAATCAGAGCAAGATTACTGAATGTAAGTACATTATTTACATTCAGAGGTGAATGTATCAAACCAGTTGCCGTGATAAAAGTTTTTTGTTGTTGTGGACTCCTCAAACAATATCATGGTATTTTGTCACTGTAATAGCTACTGTAATTAGGACAGTCTAGTTAGATTAACAAGAATTTAAGCTTTCTGCTCATATAATACATGTCTATGTCCTGGGAAAGGTCCATCGTTCCTTTGATGTGGTGAAGTTGTCCTGTCCCCTTAGAAGAAAACCACCCCCAAAGCATAATGTTTCCACCTCCATGTTTGACAGTGGGGATGGTGTTCTTGGGGTCAAAGGCAGCATTCCTCCTCCTCCTCCAAACACGGCGAGTTGAGTTGATGCCAAAGAGCTCCATTTTGGTCTCATCTGACCACAGCACTTTCACCCAGTTGTCCTCTGAATCATTCAGATGTTCATTGGCAAACCTCAGACAGGCATGTATATGTGCTTTCTTGAGCAGGGGGACCTTGCGGGCGCTGCAGGATTTCAGTCCTTCACAGCGTAGTGTGTTACCAATTGTTTTCTTGGTGACTATGGTCCCAGCTGCCTTGAGATCATTGACAAGATCCTCCCGTGTAGTTCTGGGCTGATTCCTCACCGTTCTCATGATCATTCCAACTTCACGAGGTGAGATCTTGCATGGAGCCCCAGGCCGAGGGAGACAGTTCTTTTGTGTTTCTTCCATTTGCAAATAATTGCACCAACTGTTGTCACCTTCTCACCAAGCTGCTTGGCGATGGTCTTGTAGCCCATTCCAGCCTTGTGTAGGTCTACAATCTTGTCCCTGACATCCTTGGTAAGCTCTTTGGTCTTGGCCATGGTGGAGAGTTTGGAATCTGATTGATTGATTGCTTCTGTGGACAGGTGTCTTTTATACAGGTAACAAACTGAGATTAGGAGCACTCCCTTTAAGAGTGTGCTCCTAATCTCAGCTCATTACCTGTATAAAAGACACCTGGGAGCCAGAAATCTTTCTGATTGAGAGGGGGTCAAATACTTATTTCCCTCATTAAAATGCAAATCAATTTATAACATTTTTCTCATGCGTTTTTCTGGATTTATTTGTTGTTATTCTGTCTCTCACTGTTCAAGTAAACCTACCATTAAAATTATAGACTGATCATTTCTTTGTCAGTGGGCAAACGTACAAAATCAGCAGGGGATCAAATACTTTTTTCCCTCACTGTACTTACTTACATTTTAATAGCTAATAGATTTAGGTAAAATAGACATAATAATTGTAATCAGAAGATACTATGTAAATATTATTGGTAACAGAATAAATAGCATAAGAATAACTGCAGATTAAATAATGCTGTAATTGAAATATTTTCACCAAATGTATGCCCCTTTAAGAGCTAGAAATGATTTTGTTGTGATTCTCACTAAATATGCCATTGTCTTCTCTACCTATTCAAACCCCACGATCGAATAAAGAGCTTATGAAGCACTCTTAGCCTATATCACTTATTGCAAACAAATAATCTGAAATAAAATATTTGTGGCTTTCTGTGCATCCTTGACAATTGCTAATCAATATCAGAAAACAGCACATGCTTCTTCCGTGAACCTGGGGTGTAATCATTAGCCAGACATTCAACTAAAACAAGAGTTTCTATTGGACAAATTTATGTAGGTTCCTCCCTGTTTCGTTCCGTCTGCTTCTATGTAAGAAACGTTTGACAACAGAATTGATTTAATGAATACACCCCCGCATTTCATCATCTTCTCTCTTTTGTGGCACCCAATGTGAGGGGTTATTGCAAGGTAAACGATGCTGCAGTAGTCTAGTGTGCGTGCTGGAATAATGACAAGTGAATCTGGTGAGCTTTGTGTTCACATTGCCCTAAAAAAAGGAAACCGTACATCGGAATTCAAGCGAACCGAACTCAGACCACCTCTTCGAGATGGTTTTAGTTCAGTTCGCTTCGGGGGCTCTTTTGAGGGTATTCACACTGCACCAAAAAATTAAGTGAACCCCACCGAGTTCACAAAAACTGTCTGAAAGGGACGAAGTGTGAAAACACCCTCAGTCTCGGTGGAGTCTTCAGAGGGAAGATGACGTCACTTTACTTAGTTATGCACGAATACTATATAGTCATCAATGTCACAGAAGTGGTACATGACTGCTCACTGTGACTGGTGAAGCAACTGGTATCGGTGGAGCAATAAATTCAATGTTGCGTTCCATTGAAAAAAGAAGTGGGCAACAGCAGAAACTAAACACATTGCATAAAAATACAAACCAAGCTACTGGTATAATATAAACAGCTACTGGTGTCACAGTTCACGTGTGGAAGGAGAGTGCACGTATGCACCTATAGCGGCCTAAAATGGGGAGAAGAACGCTGAGTACACGACATGTTAGGCATTAGTTAGTTATCTATTTTGTTTTTCAATTATAATGCACGAAAGCTGAAAAATAATGAACAGTTATACAACTTTTAAGAGCATATACAAATAATGCTAAAGTGCTTTAATGTTTGTGAAATGTTGCACTGCTTCATTTTGGGATGTTGTTGTTCGACTGGTGAGAAATATATGACCTTTTTAGAGAAGACTATGGCAAAAATTATATGTTAATTTATTTTGTTCAGGATAAAGACTTATTTTCTTAAGATACTGAACACATTAAAATCCTTTTGCCATTCCACGTTGACAGTACTAGATCCATTCTTGGTTTGCACACTACCCCTTTTGCCTCTCTTGATGAGTGCCATAAACTGGGATTTACTCTAATAGAAATCCATGTGCAAAGCCATGCTTTGATGTACTGAGTTATCACCACACCACTAAATTGTTTTCATGATATGACTGTTGGGTATGAGTACATTATGCTCTTCTAATAACTTTACAGCATTCATACAGTATATACTTCCTTTGATGTTTATAGAATACTGCCTTAATACCCTAATAACTATACCGCATCTTTGGAATGTATTTCGTTATCCCATTGTCTTGTTATGTGAAAATAGTGGTCTTCAGTTGATGTCAGCAGTTGGATGCATTGCTTTACTTTCAAAGTGCCTTGCGAGACATAGTGACATGCTTCCTAGGTTTAATGCGTGTTGTCACACCTCCTGGCTTTGATATACACAGTGTACAAAACATTAAGAACATGCTCTTTCCATGACAGACTGACCAGGTGAATCCAGGTGAAAGCTATGATCACTTATTGATGTCACTTGTTAAATCCAAGCCTTACCAGAAGAAACATATCCAATTGTTCAGGAGACCAGGGGAGACCATGGGAAGAGAGAGTATGGTATTGAGCGTGCCTGTGTGTGCGCGTGCGCACCTGCCTGTGTGGACTACAGGAAAAGAAGGACCGAGCACGTCCGCATTCTCATCGACGGGGCTGTACTGGAGCACGTTGAGAGCTTCAAGTTCCTTGGTGTCCACATCACCAACAAACTAACATGATCCAAGCACACCAAGACAGTCGTGAAGAAGGCACAACAAAACCTTTTCCCCCTGAGGAAAATGAAAATATTTGGCATGGGTCCTCAGATACTCAAAAGGTTCTACAGCTGCACCATCGAGAGCATCCTGACTGGTTGCATCGCTGCCCGGTAAGGCAACTGCTCGGTCTCCGACTGCAAGGCACTACAGAGGGTTGTGCGAACGGCCCAGTACATCACTGGGGCAAAGCTTCCTGCCATCCTAGACCTCTATACCAGGCGGTGTCAGAGGAAGGCCCTAAAAATTGTCAAAGACTCCAGCCACCCTACTCATAGACTGTTCTCTCTGCTACTGCACGGCAAGCGGTACCGGAGCGCCAAGTCTAGGTCCAAGAGGCTTCTAAACAGCTTCTACCCCCAAGTCATAAGACCCCGGAACATCTAATCAAATGGCTACCCAGACTATTTGCATTGCGCCGCTGCTACTCTCTGTTATTATCTATGCATAGTCACTTTAATAAGTCTACCTACATGTAAATATTACCTCAATTACCTCGACTAACCGGTGCTCCTGCACAATGACTCTGTACCTGTAAGGGTTGCGTAACTGGTGGCAGAGAAGTCAGGCGCAGTAGAGCAGAACTTTGTACTAACCGTAGTTGTTTATTCATACAACCAAAACGGTACAAAAACATCACAAGAGTACATGGGCTAATAAACCCTATTTCCACCAGTATATAACACGAGCAACAAACACTAAACAGCAAACAATTCCGGACAAGGACATGTGGGAAACAGAGGGTTAAATACATGACATATAATGAATGGAATTGGAACCAGGTTTGTGGGAAGACAAGACAAAACAAATGGAAAATGAAAAATGGATCGATGATGGCTAGAAGACCGGCGACGCCGACCGCAAAAGGAGAGGCACCAACTTCGGCGGAAGTCGTGACAGTACCGGTACCCCCTGTATATAGTCTCGCTATTGTTATTTTACTGTTGCTTTTTAATTACTTGTTCCTTTTATTTCTTATTCTTATTCATATTTTTGAAACTGCATTGTTGGTTAGGGGCTTGTAAGTAAGCATTTCACTATAATGTCTACACCTGTGGATTCGGCTCGTGACAAATAAGATTTTATTTGATTTGATACCTCGACCCTCATGGGCTAGAGCCAATCTTCTCATTGACGACACATCCCCCCACCCTCCTCCACCCAAGGAAGCACTGACAACTCACCTCTGACAGGTATTGTAACATCCTCCATCCCACCCCCCACCCCCCCACCCGACTGTGACTCTTATCCCTCTGACAGATGCACCGTGTGAGCTAGTAGTCTTTGAAGAGCAGAGGCCCTAGCAGAAACCCTGAGGCTGATGTTGAGTTAGACAGAACCGGAATGTACAGTGAAGCATTTTTGTTGATTTGGTAATACTTTACTGAAAGCCAAAAAACATAATTATTGTATTATGAGCCCTTAGTATGAGAGTAATAACATACTGTATGCAACTGCCTCAACAACGGCATATACAGTATACAAGTTGAATGGGTTTCAAATAATTGTCCTTTAACTAGTTACTATATTATGGTTTGAGAGACAGAAAAAGGTTTGACACACTTTCTTTGGACCTTGTCCTCTTCAACAGTTGGAGAAACACTTTATTTAAGATGTGCCAACCAACATTTTATTTTTGCTTCAACCAACTCAGATTTCTAGTCTGTTTCTGAGTCTGGTTCTGGAATGGGACAATCAGCAAGCGGAACTAATGTCTATTGACGTTGCGGGGGACAGGTTCGAGGTGTGTCGCATTATTCTTAGTCCGCCAGGCAACAGGGGAACTCAGGGGATTATGTTGTCATCTTATTTAGATATGTATTCATTTTCTCCATGATGAACCTGTGAGTCACTACCGTGTTAAAGATTTTACTACCTTATAAAGTCTGCATGTTATCAAGAAGCTGAGTGCAAATGCTATTACAAATTTGTCACACACCTGTATATAGGGTCTAATACTTTCAGAATATACATCTGGACATATTCATGCACGTTTATCCAACTAAATGAAGAAGAACCCTGCAGCAAACATTATTTAACCCACCCTCTGAGAAAAAAATCAAGATTATGTTCAAGCACACAATATGTTTCACCATGTTGGAGCAGGTAATTGTAAAATGGTTCAAAACATTGTTATGATCTTGAATGCAGACCAACATACACATTTTTTATCAACCAAACCTAACAATTTCTCCCCAGTCCATTTGGTCTCTCTCTCTCTCTCTCTCTCTCTCTCTCTCTCTCTCTCTCTCTCTCTCTCTCTCTCTCTCTCTCTCTCTCATCCTGAGCATTCCCCTAGTGGAGTGCTAGAGAGGAGAAAGGAGTTGGCTAGGTTCAGAGGACCCCAGCTACCAGACGTTTGCTTGTATGTGTGCATGAATGTTTGTGTTTACATAGGCCAAGGGCTCAATACAATCATACCTGCATTGCAGTATTTACACAGTAGCTCTTTTTCCAATGGTCAAATTAACTCACTAGTCTTGAGTACTGTATAAAAACCTACAACTACTACCAGTGCAACCACCTTCACAGGTATGCTTTCACTTTTCAGAATTAGAAGTGTGTGGGCACAGGATGAAAATGATAAAGTAACAACGTAAACATCAAGCATGGTGGAGGTAGTGTGAATGGTTTGGGGATGCTTTGCTGCCTCAGGACCTGGATGACTTGTCTTAATACAAGGAACCATGAATTCTGCTTTGTATCAGAGAATTCTACAGAAGAATTTCAGGCCATCTGTCTGTGAGCTGAAGCAGAAGCGCAGCTGGGTCATGCAGCGAGACAATGATCCAAAACACACAATCAAGTCTACATGAGCATAGTTAAAAAGCAACACATTTTAAGTTTTGGAATGGCCTAGTCAAAGTCCAGACTTAATCCCTATTGGGATGTAGCAGGACTTGAAACGAGCAGTTCATGCTTGAAAACCCACAAATGTCGCTGAGTTACAGCATTTCTGCATGCAAGAGTGGGCCAAAATTCCTCCACTGCGATGTGAGAGACTGACCAACAACTACAGGAAGCATTCGGTTGCAGTCATTGCAGCTAAAGGTGGCACAATCAACAGATCATTGATTATAATTACTTTTTCACACAGGGGAATTGGGTGTTTCATAACTTTCTTAACGAAATTAATAAAATAAGTATAGATTTTTTCTGTTATTTGTAAACTCAGGTTCCCTTTATCTAATATTAGGTTTTGGTTGAACATTCAGTATAAAAAAATATGCAAAAATAGAGAAAATCAGAAAGGGGGAAAATACTTTTTCACGGCACCATATGCTCCTAGAGGCAGCGGTTCGATCCCCCGTTCCGGTACTCACTTCCTGTGCAATATCCCTCTCATCTATCTGCCCATCTATATTTCTATCCTGTATCTGTAAATAAAAGTTACATTATCCTTGAATTTAAAAAAAATAATTAAGGCCTGCTTACCCTGTGATGCGCGGCAGCGTGTCAGTGGACAGGAGGGTTAGCGGATGTTTGTCCCTCTCGATGAGCCACACTGTGTAGCGTCCACTCTTCTGGGGGTGCAGAAACACGGCCATGTCCAGCCCGCAGGGGTCCCGACCTCCCCACAGCCAGGGGCTCAGGACCCAGGGACCGGCCAATGCAGAGTCATTCACCAACAGAAACTGACCTGAGAGAGAGATATAAAGTTGTTATCTCTGTCATTTGATACTTCAGCATTGATTCGACAATATTTTAAATTGCTTTTGTTTTGTGTTGAATTTGAGGGGAATCCCTTGCCCCTACTTGCTAGACACTTGTGTAGATCTTAAAATATTGGAAAGGTGGACGCAATATGGCCAATATGGAACAACTACCATCTACATGAAATGGCTAGGGGAAGAGGCTACGGGTAGTTGCTGCAGAGTAAGAAGTGGGGTGGAGGGATTATTATTGTTATTATTAACTTAAAGACATGTGCCTCTGTCAGGGTTATGGTTAGTGATAGAACACATTTTCCACATGAACTACATAATACTCATGCTACACCAATCATTGGCTGGTTTGCCATAATGGAGGACCATCTGCTAACATAGGACTATTGACTCAGTTATTGGTACTGTATTTGATGGATAGGACAAGACAACCCTTCCCAGGGATGGACGGGGACCATTTCTAACACACAAGACCCTCACACAAGTAAAAGCATTTCCTTGTGGCTCCCACACCGGCCCATTTCTTTGCTCGAGGCCACCATGATTGGCCAAATAATTATAATTCTGTGCAAAAAGCAAACAAACAATTTAGATACTGGGCTAAAGATGGACCAGATCATCTGGCATTTGTCCAAACTGTCCTGTGGCCGGTTCATTTCTGACCTTGGTTATTTTCTAGTTCAAATGCAGGCTAATTCAGGCTCTACAATATTGTTTATTATTTGCCAGCAAAATAATGTTTTAATCTATTCATGAACAATTATGGTTCAATTGAAAAAACATTTAATTTACATTCTTTATAGACAAAACCACAATATGTCAAAGAGAAAATTAAACGAGACAACACCATAAAATATTGTGCTCTATAGGATTAATCTGAAAGCTACACAAATAAGAATTGACTTCAATGAGTAGAATGTCACAGGGCCATTCATCTGGCTATTACGGTGTCCATATTAGGACAGCCTTAGGCCATTTATTTTCATAAGAAGAAGACCTACAGCATAGCTATATCAAAGCGGTGTCTACAGTCTTTGATATGAAGTACCAACTCTCCAACAGACTCACTGAGCTCGTTTCAATCAGGAAGTTCACCAGAAAGAGTGGCGGGGAAGAAACTGCAACGACTTTCCGCTTTAAAAAGAAAATCCATCTTTAATGCAGTAATAAAAAGTCAGGGTGAGGGAGGAAACCGGCAAAACAACAGCAAAAATATCCCGTAGAACGTGTTTTTTATTATTTATAGGGAAATCCAACAAGGATTTAATGTTACATTATTGTTTGTTTTGTTTTCCACTGAGGTGAGGATGGAGCAGGACACTTGCTCGGCACCTGGTTTCACAGATCTGATGAAGCTGTCCTAAAACTTATGACCTTCGACAATTCTAGCTGTTAGTCTTATTATTTTGTCACTTCCAGCGAGCATATACTACTCGCTTGGAAAATACATTGTTAATATATCAGCTTCTGTGGTATCTCAATGTATCAAATCCACCACACTAACAAGAACATGGAATGTATTGTGTGTCACTTGTGCACTCTTTCAACCTCTCATGGACGACGCCATGTGAAAAAATCTGTCACAGAAACATATGAGAAGTGGATGGTGATGCATTGAAGACATGAATCCTCTGTCATAATGGGTGGGATTAGCATGCACTGTCAATCAAAACCTGATTCAAGCCAATGAGAAACCTTTGATGTGGAGTGCTCAGTGTCTCTTCTGGTTCACATGGTTCAGTGACTGACAAGGCCGGAAATTTCTACACTCAACATACTGCAGAGGTTTCTCTCGTTTCATCATTGGTGTAACAAGTTACAGTGCAATACAGGTGTAAGATCTTAATTTGAGCCTGTTTTCTACAGCAGGAAAATAGTCCTGCAGCAACAGGAAATGTGAATTATTATGCAGAGTATACTTAATGGACATTTTTGTTGGGGTTGATACATGAAGGTTGAAAATCAAGTGAAATTTCAAAGTGGAAATCACAAACGTCAGAAGTCTTTTTAAACCTCAAATACAATACAAGTTTTACATTTCCTGCATTACAGGAATGTTTTCCTGCAGCAGTATGATCAAACCAAGATACTACATCTGTACGGGTGCATACAATGCAACTGTATATTTCAATCCATTTGAATAGGCTAATAATTTTTCTGCGGATACATTACTCAATGAGGTTCTTTCTGCCTCACCCTTGTTCTCTGCCTCTGGAGTTTACCACAAGAAACTCAATGACAATACCCAGAGGGCCAATGAGAACAAAAATGTTCACGCGTACATTTAGCCCCAAATCAATGAAAATCCAGAGACTCTAATAAAATAGTTCTGAGCACAGTAGAAAGGTTGTTCATTCCTATTATCACTTTTTCAAGGTGGCCATCGTCCCCAAAAGGCTTTCAGGGACGATGGCGAAATTTGAGGCCCTCAATTTGTTTCTCTCTTCCCATTTGAATGATGTATAATGCTCAGAGGATCCAGACAATTTGTCTGAGGAAGGAAGGCTGATGCTCAGAGTTTTTCCAAAAAGTTTTCCTGGTGCCGCCTGCCCACACACTTTCTCCGCAACCTCCTGTTATTTGATACAAAGCTGCTTTCAGGACTAAGCCTTACAAGGGAAGTATCATTCAGTGTTTCCTTCCTCGCGGAGATGAAATACCTGCTCACTACAATTATCAGCAGGTCACAGATTTGTCAGCAAACTACAAAGTCGAAAACTGGAATTCCATTAACGGATGTCTTTGCCCTTCTGGCATAGTTTATGACAATAAACTATGCCAGAATATTATTCCTGCCTAACATAAAAAAGCTTTTTCGGCTAATGCCAAAGTTGCGGCAACATCACTAGGAATGGTTGAGCAGACACTTTTGTCCAAGAGAAACGGAAAGGCTTATGTTTGAAATTTGTTCTTTGATAGAGCTGGGTATTTACTTAAGCAGAGGTATATTCGATTACTCAAGGGGGCTTACACAGCAGCTTTTTCCCCACCTGTTCATTCAACTTTGAGTTCTGCTGTGCTCAACCAGACTTACACTGTGTTTTACTGCACGTATCAGTCTGTGAAATGAAACAGAATGGCGTAATCCAACTGGTGTCAGATCCAGTCCTAAACAAAGTACAATTTTGTTAGAAATTGTAGCTTTTCCATTATTGAACACAGCACCAACTGTTGTCTGGTCCTGCTGCAACAAGTCTACAATTTCCATCAAACAGACATTGTTGTTTTTGGTTTATGTCGAGGAAGACATTTTGTGGAAAAAATATATTCTCACATTTCTGTTGCTTGAGTGGAACCCCTCAATGTCCACAGACTTGGAGTCCATTTGCCATGCAAGCTCTTGTAAATTGGGCTATTTTGCCACAGTTTATGGACTTTGTTGGAGGCAATTTCTAATTTAGCTCTAATGTGCACAGTAGCGGTGAGTGGATAAAATCACTGGGGAAGCCAAGTCAGGGAAAAAAAGCCATATTACAACCTATGTGTTGTGATAATTGCATTGTTTGCTCTATAACCTGTTAGTTCATATGCTTTGACACCGTGATATATAGGTCAGAGACAATAAGACACAGTGGCAGAATAAATTCAACCAACATCTGTCCTGGGAAACCAAGAAAACATATTGCATGTAACAAACAGCATGGTCAAGCAAGTTATTGATTTAGAGCCACGGAGAGTTACCACAAGTCGCAAAGAAAACAGGAGCTGCCTCCAAAATCCAACACCATTTCAACTTCAACATCATCTAATCACCTTTCAGCCTAACTTCCTTTCATGGGCAACAATTAGCCAGCTAGTTAACATTAGCCTACTACATCTAGCTACGTATTGAATTTCCATCCTCTCAGGCCAGAAGCACAATGTATGAATTTATGGTTGGAACAAAGTCACCGTTATAATCATTGGCCTGTACGGACAATTAAGTAAAAGTCCAAATCCATACTCCACCCATAGCTAATTTAGGAAAAGGCAAATTTTAGCTAACTAGCAAGCCACCGGAGGACAACAACACAACTAGGTGCAAAAAAAAAAAAAATGTCTGTCAATGACGTTTGGCTTTTGATGTGATGTGATTGGTTATGAAACCAAATCCAAACTGTCTTCCCTTAACACGTTAAGTTCGTGCATCAGGACCATTTACAGTTGAGCTCACTCAGTTTAGCTCAATGCTGATTGGCTATTAATGTATAGTTACTTTATCAAGGGAGGCCAAACGCTCGCTGGCTTCCCTTGCATTCAATGCTACCGTGGCAACAATATCATACTGTTTTGACCAGACAGGATCAGATAGATGGGCTACATATACAGGTTCCATGTGGCTCAGTTGGTAGAGCATGGTGCTTGCAACACCAGGGTTGTGTGTTCGATGCCCACAGGGGGGGCAGTATGAAAAGTATGCATGCACTAATGTAAGTCGCTCTGGATAAGAGCGCCTTGTAAATTCATAAAATGTAACAGAGGGGTGCTGTTTCACTTCCTCTGATGCTTTCTCCTGTGAAATACATTCAGGATAAATTATGTATTTTTCTTTTTTTCTTGCAATTTTTTTGAGGGAAGCCTGGCTTCCCTTGGGATCTATGAATACATACCACTGTTCATCAGCAGTAGTTACAGTGGTAGCTGAAGTGGAGGTACGTTGTGATTGTGTAGCTTCAGTAGTAGTAATGTTGTGATACAAGAGTGCTTATGATAGTGGAACATAAGCATCATTAGTGTGGTAGCGAGACAATAGCTGTATTGAACATTTATTGCTGCATGCCCCAATCTTGACCTGAACACTTTATAACCCATGGAAACTCCCACATCTCTGGCTTACATCAACATACAAAAGTAATGTCACATGACTCAGTTCTCTTAGCAGCTCTTTCTTTCTATTGAATTGACAGAGCATGTGCACCTGCACTAAGTATTGAAGGTGTTATTGAATCACTTCCAGTGATGATTCAACATGTATTTAAAAGGGCAAACGTTTAAACGTTTTAAATTAAAGATAAATAGCCAGCCATTGATTCTTGAGGCATTATAAGTTATATTTGTCATGAGCTTAGTTCAACTGCTTTACCCCAAAATACCTAAAACATCCACTTTGCTGTTGTCGAATCCCAGATTGGCCCTTTAAAAGCAACAAGGAGAATGAGAAGAATGAGTACAAATTTAATTAGCTGAGTAGAACGGATGCCCTGTTTAATGAATTGATTGCTCCAAGCCCTTTAACTTTGTAGTTCCAACCTTGATAATCATAATTAAGTCTGATAATAACCGGCAACTGGAATTTGTGTAAGTACACAGCTTTTGGAGGTCCACATCGGTTAATGTAACAAAAATACCCCCCCAACACACACACAACTGCGCGATGTTGAAGGCACACGGTCAGCCGCAGTGCAGCACCCCTGGAGCCTTTGTGGGAGGGTTACATGCATTGCTCAAGAGCACAATGGCAGGAGATTGCATCTAGGATACTGATACCACTAACCCTTCTGCTACCCCAATCAATAGAAGACAGTTCAGCTAAATAAACCATATGATCTGTTACAAATATGTATATACTGATAGATGATAATATTGCCATGACATTTGAATCTTTAGAAACTCACATACAGTGCCTTCAGAAAGTTGTCATACCCTTTGACTTATTCCACATGTTGTTGTGTTACAACCTAAATTCAAATTGCTCACCCATCTACGCACAGTACCCCACAATGACAAAGTGAAAACATGCTTTAAAAATGTGTGCACATTTTCTGAAAAAGAAATACATAAATATCTAATTTACATAAGTGTTCACACCTGGGTAAATACATACTTTGTAGAAGCACCTTTGTCAGCGATTACAGTTGTGTTGTCTTTTTGGGTAAGTCTAGAAGAGCTTTCCACACCTGGATTGTGCAACATTTTCCCGATATTATAAGTTCTGTCAATTTTCAGGTCTTGCCATGGATTTTCAAGTACATTTAAGTCAAAACAGTAACTCAGCCACTAAGGAACATTCACTCACTGTCTTCTTGGTAAGCGACCCCAGCATAGATTTGGCCTTGTGTTTTAGGTTATTGTCCTGCTGAAAGGTGAATTCATCTCCCAGTGTCTGGTGGAAAGCAGACTGAACCAGGTTTTACTCTAGGATTTTGCCTGTGTTTAACTCCATTAAGTTTATTTTTTATCCTGAAAAACTCCCCAGTCCTTAACAGTTACAAGCATACCCATAACATGATGCAGCCACTACTATGCTTGAATATATGGAGAGTGGTACTCAGTAATGTGTTCTATTAAATAAAACACTTTGTAGTCAAGACAAAAAAAGAATTGCTTTTGCAGTATTACTTTACTGCCTTATTACAAACAGGATGCGTGTTTTGGAATGTTTGTATTCTGTACACACATCCTTATTTTCCCTCTGTCAATTAGGTTAGTGTGGAGTAACTACAATGTTGTTAATCCATCCTCAGTTTTCTCCTATCACAGCCATTAAACTCTGTAACAGTTTTTAAGTCACCATTGGCATCATGGTGAAATCACTGAGCGGTTTGCGGTTTCCTTCCTTTCCAGCAACTGATTTAGGAAGGACGCCTACAGTATACCTTTGTAGTGACTGGGTTTACCGATACACCATCCAAAGTGTAATAAATAACTTCACCATGCTCAAAAGGTTATTCAATGCCTGCTTTTTTTTACCCAATAGGTGCCCTTTGCGAGGCATAGGAAAACCTCCCTAGTCTTTGTGGTTGAATCTGTGTTTGAAATGCACTGCTCGACTGAGGGACCTTACAGATAATTGTATGTGTTTAGGGTACAGAGATGAGATAGACGTTCAAAAATAATGTTATACACTATGATTGCACACAGAGTGAGTCCATGCAACTTATTATGTGACTTTTTACTCCTAAACTGATTTAGGCTTGACATATCAAAGGGGTTGAATACTTATTGACTCAAGACAGTTCAGCATTTAATTTTTTATTAATTTGTAAAACTTTTGAATAACATAATTCCACTTAATGATAGATTACTAGCCATTGACTCTTGACAAATATAACTTAATGAGCTTAGTTCAACTGCCTTACCCCATCAGACCTAAAATATGAGCTTGTAAACAATGTAATTGGAAAATAAAAATAAACACTTTTCAGCTTCAATACACATTTAAAAATACAAATTTGATTTGATGGATGTATTTGATCTTTGTATTCAAAGCTCTGTCTTTGAATTTGAGAGTGGTTATATTTGTTCAGCCTCAGTCACAAAAAATCTCAATGTAATCCATTTTAAATTCAGGCTGTAACACAACAAAATGTGGAGAAGGTTAACGACTGTGAAGGCACTGTACATCAAGTTCGCAAACAGCACACTCCTACACTTGTTGCATAACCACAAGCACAAATCCAAACACCAACAATATATAGACACATCCTTGCAAACAGCACATGGAGATAAATACACAGAAGAACTTAAAATAAACTTATTAATGTTACCATACTATAACTTATTTATAACTTTATAGGCATAAGGAATGTACAGTGCATTCGGAAAGTATTCAGACCCCTTTTTCCACATTTTGTTACGTTACAACCTTATTCTAAAATTGATTAATATGTTAATTAATAATACATAAGTATTCAGACCTTTGCTATGAGACTCGAAATTGTGCTCAGGTGCATCGTGTTTCCATTGATCATCCTTGATGATACAACTTGATTGTAGTAAATTCAATTGATTGGACATAATTTGGAAAGGCACACACCTGTCTATATAAGGTCCCACAGTTGACAGGGCATGTCAGAGCAAAAACCAAGCCATGAGGTTGAAGGAATTGTAGAATTGCAGCATTGTAGAAAGAAGTTTGGAAGCACCAAGACTCTTCATAGAGCTGGCCGCCAAACTGAGAAATCGGGGGAGAAGGACCATGACCATGAAGGTGACCAAGAACCTGACGGTCACTCTGACAGAGCTCCATAGTTCCTGTGCGGAGATGGAAGAACCTTCCAGAAGGACAACCATCTCTGCAGCACTCCACCAAATCAGGCCTTTATGATAGAGTGGCCAGACGAAAGCCACTCCTCATTAAAAGGCACATGACAGCCTGCTTGGCGTTTGGCAAAAGGCACCCAAAAGACTTTCAGACCATGAGAAACAAGATTCTCTGGTCTGATGAAACCAAGATTGAACTCTTTGGCCTGAATACCAAGTGTCACGTCCAGAGGAAAGCTGGCACTATCCCTACGGTGAAGCATGGTGGTGGCAGCATCATGCTGTGAGATGTTTTTCAGTGGCAGGGACTGGGAGACTATTCAGGATCGAGGGAAAGATGTACGGAGAAAAGTACAGAGTGATCCTTGATGAAAACCTGCTCCAGAGCGCTCAGGACCTCAGACTAGGGCAGAGGTTCACCTTCCAACAGGACGGAGGAGTGGCTTCTGGACAAGTCTCTGAATGTCCTTGAGTGGCCCACCAGAGGCCGGACTTGAACCCGATCGAACATCTCTGGAGAGACCTGAAAATAGCTGACGCTCCCTATCCAACTTGAACGAGCTTGAGAGAATCTGCAGAGAAGAAGGGTAGAAACTTGTAGCGTCATACCCAAGAAGACTTGAGTCTGTAATCACTGCCAAAGGTGCTTCAACATCAAATCAAATCAAATTTTTATTTGTCACATACACATGGTTAGCAGATGTTAATGCGAGTGTAGCGAAATGCTTGTGCTTCTAGTTCCGACCATGCAGTAGTATCTAACAAGTAATCTAACAAATTCACAACAACTACCTTATACACACAAGAGTAAAGGAATGAATACGAGTATGTACATATAAATATATGGATGAGCGATGGCTGACCGGCATAGGCAAGATGCAGTAGATGGTATGGAGTACAGTATATACATATGAGATGAGTAATGTAGGATATGTAAACATTATATAAATGGCATTGTTTAAAGTGGCTAGTGATACATTATTTCA
This sequence comes from Hucho hucho, assembly GCA_003317085.1. NCBI lineage: Eukaryota > Metazoa > Chordata > Actinopteri > Salmoniformes > Salmonidae > Hucho > Hucho hucho. The sequence continues at coordinate 219,075 of QNTS01001723.1, read as the reverse complement.
TCCAATTATAATTATTAAAGTGGCTAGAGATTTGGGACGATGGCCGAACGGCATAGGCAAGATACAGTAGATGGTTTAGAGTACAGTGTATACATTTGATATGAGTATGTCGGATACGTAAACATTATATACAAAATTGTTTAAAGTGGCTAGTGATACATTTGTTACATCCAATTCCTATGTTTAAAGTGGCTAGAGATTTAAGTCAGTATGTTGGCAGCAGCCACTCAATGTTAGTGATGGCTGTTTAACAGTCTGATGGCCTTGAGGTAGAAGCTGTTTTTCAGTCTCTCGGTCCCAGCTTTGATGCACCTGTACTGACCTCGCCTTCTGGATGATAGCGGGGTGAACAGGCAGTGGCTCGGGTGGTTGTTGTCCTTGATGATCTTTTTGGCCTTTCTGTGACATCGGGTGGTGTAGGTGTCCTGGAGGGCAGGTAGTTTACCCCCGGTGATGCGCTGTGCAGTCCTCACTACCCTCTGGAGAGCCTTACGGTTGTGGGCGGAGCAGTTNCTGAGAACGCACCCTTGTGGGGCCCCAGTGTTGAGGATCAGCGGGGTGGAGATGTTGTTTCCTACCCTCACCACCTGGGACCGGCCCGTCAGAAAGTCCAGGACCCAGTTGCACAGGGCTGGGTCGAGACCCAGGGTCTCGAGCTTAATGACGAGCTTGGAGGGAACTATGGTGTTAAATGCTGAGCTGTAGTCGATGAACAGCATTCTTACATAAGTATTCCTCTTGTCCAGATGGGTTAGGGCAGTATGCAGTGTGATTGCGATTGCGTCGTCTGTGGACCTATTGGGACGGTAAGCAAATTGGAGTGGGTCCAGGGTGTCTGGTAGGATGGAGGTGATATGATCTTTGACTAATCTCTCAAAGCACTTCATGATGACGGAAGTGAGTGCTACGGGGCGATAGTCATTTAGCTCAGTCACCTTAGCTTTCTTGGGAACAGGAACAATGGTGGCCCTCTTGAAGCATGTGGGAACAGCAGACTGGGATAGGGACTGATTGAATATGTCCGTAAACACACCAGCCAGCTGGTCTGCGCATGCTCTGAGGACACGGCCAGGGATGCCATCTGGGCCGGCAGCCTTGCGAGGGTTAACACATTTAAATGTTTTTCTCACATTGGCTGCGGTGAAGGTGAGCCCGCAGGTTTTGGTAGCGGGCCGTGTCGGTGGCACTGTATTGTCCTCAAAACATAGTACTGAGTAAAGATTCTGAATACTTATGTAAATGTGATATTTAAGTTTTTTTATACATTTGCAAACATTTCTAAAAACATATTTTTGCTTTGTCATTATGGGGTATTTTGTGTAAATTGATGAGGGGAAAAAATCATCCATTTTAGAATAAGGCTGTACCGTAACAAAATGTAGAAAAAGTCAAGGGGTCTGAATACTTTCTGAATGCACTGTATATGTTAGGAGTCAAGGAAGGGTGAAGATGAACTTGGTGTGTGGAAAGTTACTGAATGATATAGAAAGTTACTGGTTGACAAAAGGGGAAGTTTATAACTTTTCATTTTCAAAATTGCGCACTCTCCTCAAAGAATAGCATGGTATTCTTTCACTGTAATAGCTACGGTAAATTGGACAGTGCAGTTAGATTAAATTATTGTAAAAATATTGTTTACCTCTTCAGGATCGGACCGGTTTGAAAAATCTTCGCCTAAAATGACATACCCAAATCTAACTGCCTGTAACTCAGGCCCTGAAGCAAGGCAATGCATATTCTTGGTACCATTTGAAAGGAAACACTTTGAAGTTTGTAGAAATGTGAAAGGAATGTAGGAGAATATAACACAATAGATCTGGTAAAAGATAATACAAAAAAACGGTTATTTTGCATTTTTTGGTACCATCATCTTTGAAATGCAAGAGAAAGACCATCATTCCAGCCCAGGTGCAATTTAAATTTTGGCCACTAGATGGCATCAGTATTTCCTATCCAATAGTACTAATTGTGTGCATATCCTATTTTCTGGGCCTGAGTGGCAGGCATTTTACTTTGGGCACGCCAGACTCTCCAAAACCGTCACCTATGCAGCCGTTCCCTAAGAAGTTAAAAAAATTATATCAAGACTGCCCAAATGTGCCTAATTGGTTTATTAATAACTTTTCATGTTCAAAAGTGTGCACTCTCCTCAAACAATAGAATAGCATTCTTTGACTGTAATAGCTACTGTAAATTGGACAGTGCAGTTATATTAACAAGGCACACCTGTTAATTGAAATGCATTCCAGTTGACTACCTCATGAAGCTGGTTGAGAAAATGCCAAGAGTGTGCAAAGCTGTCATCAAGGCAAAGGGTGGCTACTTTGAAGGATCTAAAATCTGTTTCACAGAAACATGGCTCTCTCGGTATATACTGTCTGAGTCCGTATAGCGATTACAGTTCTCCATTCATTGCGCAGACAGGAATAAATATCTCTCCGGGAAGAAGAAGGGTGGGGGTGTATGTTTCATGATTAACCACTCATGGTGTAATTGGAATAACATACAGGAACACCAGTCCTTTTGTTCACCCCACCTAGAGTACCTTACAAATCAAATGCAGACCGTATTACCACCCAAGAGAATTCTCTTTGGTTATAGTCACAGCTCTGTATATTCCCCTCAAGCCAATACCACAACAGCCATCAAAGAACTTCACTGGACTTTATGCAAACTGGAAACCACATATCCTGAGGCCGCATTTGTTGAAGCTGGGAATTTTTAGGAAAACGCTACTGAAGTTCTATCAACACATTGACTGTATTACGTGTGCTGCTAAAACACTTGACCACTGCTACTCCAACTTCCAGGACGCCTACAAGGACCTCCCCCACCCTCCCTTCGGCGAATCTGATCATGACTCCATTTTGCTCCTCTCCCTTCCTATAGGCAGAAACGCAAACAGGAAGTATCCGTGCTAAGGACTATTCAACGCTGGTCTGACCAATCGGAATCCACGCTTCAAGATTGTTTTGATCACGCAGACTGGGATATGTTCCGGGTAGCTTCTAAGAATAACATCGATGAATACACGGATATGGTGACTGAGTTTATCAGGAAGTGTATAGGAGATGTACCCGCTGTGACTATTAAAACCTACCTTAACCAGAAGCTGAGGATAGATGGCAGCATTCTCCTAAAACTGAAAGCGTGAACCACCACATTTAACCATGGCAAGGTGACTGGGAATATGGCCGAATACAAACAGTGTAGTTATTCTCTCTGTAAGGCAGTCAAACAGGCGTCAGCATAGAGACAAAGTGGTGTTGCAATTCAACGGCTCAGACACAAGACGTATGTGGCAGGGTCAACAGACAATCACGGACTATAAAGGGAAAACCGACATATTGCTTCCAGACAAGCTAAACCACTTTGAGGATAACACAGTGCCACCGACGCGGCTCGCTACCAAGGACTGTGGAATCTCCTTCTCCGTGGCCAACGTGAGTAAGACATTTAAGCGTGTTATCCCTCGCAAGGCTGCTGGTCCAGACAACATCCCTAGCCGCGTCCTCAGAGCATGCGCAGACCAGCTGGCTGGAGTGTTTACGGGCATATTCAATCTCTCTCTATCACAGTCTGCTGTCCCCACATGCTTCAAGATGCCCACCATTGTTCCTATACCCAAGAAATCAAAGGTAACTGAACAAAATGACTATCACTCCGTAGCACTCACTTCTTTCATCATGAAGTGAGACTAGTCAAGGTTCAGATCACCACTCCCTTACCTTACACCCTAGACCCACTTCAATTTGCTTAACGCCCCAATAGATCCACAGACGATTTAATCGCCATCGCCCCGCACACTGCCCTATCCCATCTAGACAAGAGGAATACCTATGTAAGCATGCTGTTCACTGGCTATAGCTCAGCATTCAACATCATAGTACCCTCCAATCTCATCATTAAGCTCAAGGCCCTGGGTCTGTACCCCGCCCTGTGCAACTGGGTCCTGGACTTCCTGACGGGCCGCGCCCAGATGGTGAAGGTAGGAAACAACACCTCCACTTCGCTGATCCTCAACACAGGGAACCCACAAGGGTGCGTGCTCAGCCTCCTCCTGTACTCCCTGTTCACCCATGACTGCGTGGCCACGCAGTCCTCCAACTCAATCATCTAGTTGGCATACGACAAAACAGTAGTAGTCCTGATTACCAACAATGACGAGACAGCCTACAGGGAGGAGGTGAGGGCCCTGGGAGTGTGGTGCCCGAAAAATTACTTCTCACTCAACATCAACAAAACAAAGGAGCTGATCGTGGACTTCAGGAAACAGCAGAGGGAGCAGAGGGAGCAGGTGGAAAGCTTCAAGTTCCTCGGCATACACATCAATGACAAACTGAAATGGTCCAACCACACAGACAGCGTGGTGAAGAAGGCACAACAGCGACTCTTCAACTTCAGGAGGCTGAAGAAATTTGGCTTGGCACCTAAAACCCTCACAAATGTTTGCAAATGCACAATTGAGAGCATCCTGTCGGGCTGTATCACTGACTGGTACGGCAACTGGACTGCCCACAACCGCAGGACTCTCCAGAGGGTGGTGCGGTCTGCACAACGCATCACCGGGGGCAAACTACCTGCCCTCCAGGACACCTATACCACCCAATGTCACAGGAAGGCCAAAAAGATCATCAAGGACGACAACAACCCGAGCCACTGCCTGTTCACTCCGCTATCATCCAGGAGGCGAGGTCAGTACAGGTGCATCAAAGCTGGGACCGAGAGTCTGCATTACTCATATCATATGTATATACTGTAGTTTATTCTACTGTATCTTAGTCTATGCCGCTCCGACATTGCTCGTCCAAATATTTATATATTCTTAATTCTATTCCTTTACTTTAGATTTGTTTGTATTGTATTGAAATTGTTAGATATTACATGTTAGATATTACTGCACTGTTGGAGCTAGAAACACAAGCATTTCGCTACAACCCGCAATAACATCTGCTAAACACGTGTATGTGACCAATAACATTTTATGTGGTTTGATTTGTTAGTGAGCATTTCTCCTTTGCCAAGATAATCCATCCACCTGACAGGTGTAGCATATCAAGAAGCTGATTAAACAGTATGATCATTACACAGGTGCACCCTGTGCTGGGGACAATAAAAGGTCACTCTAAAATGTGCAGTTTTGTCACACAACACAATGCCACAGATGTCTCAGGTTTTGAGGAAGCATGCAATTGCTGACTGCAGAAATGTTCACCAGCTTTTGCCAATAATTGAATGTTCATTGCTCTACCATAAGCTGCCTCCAACGTCGTTTTAGAGAATTTGGCTGTACGTCGAACCATCCTCACAAGCGTAGACCACATGTATGGCATTGTGTGGGTGAGCGGTTTGCTGATGTCAACATTCTGAACAGAGTGCCCCAGGATGGCAGTGCAGTTATGGTATGGGCAGGCATAAGCTACGGACAACGAACACAATTGGATTTTATCGATGGCAATTTGTTTGCAAAAAAATACTGTGACGAGATCCTGAGGCCTATTGTGAGGCCCATTTTTTTTTTAAGGTATCTGTGACCAACGATGCATATCGGTATTGTGAAATACATAGATTCAGGCCTAATTTATTTATTTCAATTGACTGATTCCCTCATGTGAACTGTGACTTAGTGAAATCAATGAAATTGTTGTGTGTTGCGTTTACATTTTTGTTCAGTAATATATACACCGGAATGCAAAATTTTAATAGCAGGAAACTGTAAAGTCCATTATCCCTGTGGAGAGTTTGAAGTACGCTATTTGAGAAGGTTTGAATCCTACGCAACCTGCCTACAAATAGTTTGAAGTACAATACCAACAAACACTACATGACCAAAAGTATGTGGACACCTGCTCGTCTTACATCTATTTTCAAAATCATGGGCATTAATATGGAGTTGGTTCCCTCTTTTCTGCTATAACAGCCTCCACTCTTCTGGGAAATTTTGCCGATAAATGTTGGAACTTTGCTGCGGGGACTTCCTTCTATTCAGCCGCAAGAGCATTAGTGAGGTTGGGCACTGAATTATACTGTACCGATAATATTTCCCTTCTCTGGAACTAAGGGGCCTAGCTCTAACCATAAAAAACAGCCCCAGACGATTATTCCTCCTCCACCAAACTTTACAGTTGGCACTACGCATAGGGGCAGGTAGCATTCTCCTGGCATCCACCCAAACCCAGATTAGTCTGTCGGACTGCCAGATGGTGTAGGGTGACTCATCACTCCAGAGAACTGCTTTCCACTACTTCAGATTCCAAAGGTGGCGAGCTTTACACCACTCCAGCCGACGCTTGGCAATGCACATTCTAATCTTGGGCTTGTGTTCGGCTGCTCGGCCATGAAAATCTATTTCATGAAGCTCCCGACGAACAGTTCTTGTGCTGACGTTGCTTCCAGAGGCATTTTGGAACTCAGTAGTGAGTGTTGCAAACAATGACATTCAATATTTACGCTCTATGCTATTCAGCAATCGTTCTGTGTTCTGTGAGCTTGTGTGGCCTACAACTTTGCGGCTGAGCTGTTGTTGCTCCACTTAAAAAATAACAGCACTTACAGTTTACCAGGCAGGGGAGAGATTTTACAAACTGACTTGTTGGAAAGGTGGCCTACTATGACGGTGCCACATTGAAAGTCACTGAACCCTTCAGAAAGCCCATTCCACTGCCAATGTTTGTCTATGGAGATTGCATGGCTGTTTGCTCGTCTTTACACACCTGTCAGATACGGATCTGGCTGAAATAGCCAAATCCACTAATTTCAAGGGGTGTCCACATACATTTGTACAGCATATACAGTGTAGCTACTGTAGTAGGTCAAAGCTGTGTGCTGGAAAACCGTGGGTGGAATAGGCCTTGTGGTGCTCATGTGAATTTTCTTTCTTTTTCGACTTCAGTCCAATGCCTATTTCACTTCAAACATCGTGTTTTGTTTTAAATTTCCATGGTTTTTACAACGGAAGGGGATTATTCAACATAATTATACAACATTATAATACAGCTTAACACATGCTCTCCTTGTGATCCCTCACAATGTTTTATTTATTGATAAGATCCCAGCTCATAATCCTACTGATTGTTGCTCAAAGCAAAATGGCGAATGCAAGGAAACAAAGACTGAAGCAAATATTTACCATGTGATTACACAATGTAGCTGGCTTTATGACTATAGGAGCATGAAATATGGATGAGCTGTTCCTCAGTAGAAGGGTTCTGAAATATTATCTTGTGCGAAGGCGAGGTGTGACTGTGAATACATCAAAGTCATCCACCTCTGGGGAAATGACTTGGGACACACAAAAAGGCCGTGGTGCGTCAGATGCGATCTAATTTGGAGGTAGTCCATCCGAATGTTCCCGGGGACAACGGTGGTCTACTCTGACATCACATAATGGAGGAGTTGGATGTTCCAGTGGGAGGAGGACATCAGCAGGCACATAAAAATGGCCCAGCACTATGTCAACTAGCTGGTGTTTGCATTTCACATTTCTCTCAAAAAATCAAAGCTTGATGATAAGCTTACCAGCTACATCTGGTAAGACGAGGTGTGGGGGTGTGTGTCTTTTTGTCAATAAAAGCTGGTGTGCGATGTCTAATATTAAAGAAGTCTCAAGGTATTGCTCGCCTGAGGTAGAGTACCTTATAAAAGCTGTAGACCACACTATCTACCAAGAGAGTTCTCACCTATATTATTCGTAGCTTTCTATTTACCACCACAGACCGATGCTGGCACTAGGACCGCACTCAACCAACTCTATAAGGCCTCATGCAAACAAGAAAATGCTCATCCAGAAGCGGCGCTCCTAGTGGCCTGGGACTTTAATGCAGGAAAAATTAAGATCAGTTTTACCAAATTTTTACCAGCATGTCACATGTGCAACCAGAGGAAAAATAAACTCTAGACCACCTTTACTCCACACACAAGTATGCAAAGAAAGCTCTACCCCGTCCTCCATTTGGCAAATTTGACCATAATTATATCCTCCTGATTCCTGCTTACAAGCAAGAACTAAAGCAGAAAGTACCAGTGACTCGCTCAATACGTAAGTGGTCTGATGACGTGGATGCTACGCAACAGAACTGTTTTGCTAGCACAGACTGGAATGTGTTCTGTAATTCATCCAATGGCATTGCGGGGTACACCACCTTAGTCATAGGCTTAATTAATAAGTGCATCGACAGGCAGTCAGACATGGTTTTGACTCTAGACACAGAAAAGGTAGGAAAAATACAGAGGGTACGGAGCAACAGAGGACGAACAGCAGAGGGGCTAATGATCTTGGAGAAGGGGGGAAAGGTCTCGGATTCCGGGGGTGTAGCCGCGGCACTATAGCAACGTGCCAGCTTCTCAGGCTTGACCTCCCGGAGGTCCTGGTACTCTGCGGAGCTGCCTGAGAGGACCGGGGAAATTTCCAAGCCCACAAGAAGACGTCCCGGGGCAAGCAGAGCTGACTTCAGGCAATGAGTGTGGCAGTACGGGCTCCAGCCCATGATGGCACAAGTAGTCCAGCCAATGGAGGGATTGTGTTGCTGGAGCCAATAGAATCCCAATACCACGGGAACCTGCAGAGACTCAACCAGCAGGAATTGGATCGTCTCGCTGTGGTTTCCCCCGACACTCGTAGGTTGACGTTGGTGGTCTGGTGGGTGACCCAGCCTATAGAGCACCCGTCCAGCACTCTAACACCCATGGGAATGGAGAGGGGTTGAGTGGGGATGCCCAGCTCGAACGCCAGGGTAATGTCCATGAGACCCACATCCGCCTCCCGAGTCGATCAGTACCTGGAGAGACTTGGACTGGTCACCCCACAGCAGGGTGGCATGGAGAAGGAGAGCGAGTAAGGGGAGAAGAACAATTATCTTTAAGACCCACCAGTGTACTCACTCCAACGAATGAGATAGGTCTCTTGAAGGGACAGGTAGACACAAAATGACCGTCAGTACCGCAATACAGACAACTCTGGGTCTCAAGTCGTTCGGCTGGAGACAGCCTAGCCCTGCTGAGCAGCATCAGCTCAGGAAGAGGTGAATCGGCTGTTTCCGGAAGCTCTTGGAGGGACTTGGGTAAGCACGGATCCTCTCGGGGACGTAGATGCCGGGGACTTCCGGAGTTCATCAGATGCCAGGTGGGATCCATGAGTGAGCGATTGGGACCGCAATCGTACCTCTTCTCCCTCCTACTTTCATGTAGCCGACCATCGATCCGGATGGTTAAAGAGATGAGTGAGTCGAGATCCGTCAGTAGTTCTGCCGGGCTGCCGGAACTCCACCGCATAGCCTGCCACACTGAGGGTGTCCTGCCGAAGCTGCAGTAACTTCCGGGCAGCCTTTCTCCCGGACACTGGAGCCTCTAAAACATTTCTGACCTCCACCATGAATACCTCCAGACTGAGGCAGACGGCTGATTGTTGCTCCCACACCGCTGCGGCCCAGGCGACTACCCTCCCGGACATCAGCGTAATAATGTCCGCTATCTTTGAGCGGTCCGAGGGGAATGAAGAAGGCTGCAGCTCGAACACGAGGGAGCACTGGGAGAGAAAGTCCTAGCAGGTTCTGGAATCTCCATCGTAGACCTCTGGGGGAGGTAAGTGGGGTTCCCGGGAAACCAGGGTAACGGCACTGCTACCAGCCGGGTTACAGAGGGGCTTGAAGGTTACAGTCATGGTAGGCTGCCTAGTAGGCAAACCGCGGAATTGCTCCCACAATGTGTCCAAGCCTAGGTTGTGACATTCGGCCACGGCCTGGAACCCTTCCATCAGACCGCGAAGCAACTCCTCGTGCCTACCAATGGGGGCTCCTTGGGAGGAGATGGCATTGCGGAGATGGTCCAAGTCTGCTGGGTTAGTCATGGCCAGTTTGTGCTATCAAGAATCAAGGTAAGACCCAAGTGCAGACTGTGTGAAGTAACAATGTTTATTGTAACAACAGGGGCAGGCAAACAACAGGTCAAGGCAGGCAGTGGTTGATAATCCAGAGTAGAGGCCAAGGTACAGGATGGCAGGCAGGCTCAGGGTCAGGTCAGGCAGAGGTTGGTAATCCAGAGGTGGAGCAAAGGTACAAGACGGCAGGCAGGCAGGCTCAGGGACAGGCAGAGTGGTCAGGTGAGCGGCACAGGGTCAGGACAGGCAAGGGTCAAAAACCAGGACGACGAGAAATTAGAAACTGGAAAAAGCAGGAGCTGAGACACAAAACTCTGGTAGGCGTGAAAAAACTAAATGAACTGGCAACAGACAGAAAACAGACAGAAAACAGAGGTACAAATACTCAGAGGATAAATGAGAAAGATGGGTGACACCTGGAGGTGGTGGAGACAAGCACAAGGACAGGTGAAACAGATCAGGGCGTGACAGAAATGCTTGAGCATCAAGGTCCAACAGTGCAGTAATATCTAACAAGTAATCTAACAATTCCACAACATCTACCTAATACACACACATCTAAAGGGATGGAATAAATATTTATACATTTGAAGTCGGAAGTTTACATACAGTTTACATACATCAGAAGCTTCTGATAGGCTAATTGACATCATTTGAGTTAATTGAAGGTGTACCTGTGGATGTATTTCAAGGCCTACCTTCAAACTCAGTGCCTCTTTGCTTGACGTCACGGGAAAATCTAAAGAAATCAGCCAAGACCTCAGAAAAGAAATTGTAGACTTCGACAAGTCTGGTTCATTCTTGGGAGCAATTTCCAAACGCCTGAAGGTACCACGTTCATCTGTACAAACAATAGTACGCAAGTATAAACACCATGGGACCACGCAGCCGTCATACTGCTCAGAAAGGAGACGCGTTCTGTCTCCAAGAGATGAACGCACATTTGTGCGAAAGTGCAAATCAATCCCAGAATAACAGCAAAGAACCTTGTGAAGATGCTGGAGGAAACAGGTACAAAAGTATCTATATCCACAGTCAAACGAGTCCTATATCGACATAACCTAAAAGGCCGCTCAGTAAGGAAGAAACCACTGCTCCAAAACCGCCATAAAAAAGCCAGACTACGGTTTGCAACAGCACATGGGGACAAAGATTGTACTTTTTGGAGAAATGTCCTCTGGTCTGATGAAACAAAAATAGAACTGTTTGGCCATAATGACCATCGTTATATTTGGAGGAAATGTCCTCTGCTCTGATGAAACAAAAATAGAACTGTTTGGCCATAATGACCATCGCTTTGTTTGGAGGCAAAAGGGGGAGGCTTGAAAGCCGAAGAACACCATCCCAACCGTGAAGCACGGGGGTGGCAGCATCATGTTGTGGGGGTGCTATGCTGCAGGAGGGACTGGTGCACTTCACAAAATAGATGGCATCATGAGGATGGAAAATTATGTGGATATATTGAAGTAATATCTCAAGACATCAGTCAGGAAGTTAAATCTTGGTCACAAATGGTTCTTCCAAATGGACAATGACCCCAAGCATACTTCCAAAGTTGTGGCAAAATGGCTTAAGGACAACAAAGTCAAGATATTGGAGTGACCATCACAAAGCGCTGACCTCAGTCCTATAGAAAATTTGTGGGCAGAACTGAAAAAGTGTGTGCGAGCAAGGAGGACTACAAACCTGACTCAGTTACACCAGCTCTGTCAGGAGGAATGGGCCAAAATTCACCCAACTTATTGTGGGAAGCTTGTGGAAGGCTACCTGAAACGTTTGACCCAAGTTAAACAATTTAAAAGCAATGATACCAAATACTAATTGAGTGTATGTAAACTTCTGACCCACTGGGAATGTGATGAACAAAATAAAAGCTGAAATAAGTAATTCTCTCTACTATTATTCTGACATTTCACATTCTTAAAATAAAGTGGAGATCCTAACTGACCTAAGACAGGGATTTTTTTACCAGGATTAAATGTCAGGAATTGTGAAAAACTGAGTTTTAATGTATTTGGCTAGGGTGTATGTAAACTTCCGACATCAACTGTATAAATATATGGATGAGCGATAGCCGAGCGGCATAGGCAAGATGCAATAGATTGTATAAGATACAGTATATACATATGAGATTAGTAATGTGAGATATGTAAAAAGTTTAAAGTGACAAGTGAGTCTATGCAGGCAGCGGCCTCTGGGTTTTTCAGTCTCGGTCTCAGCTTTGATGCACCTGTACTGACCTCGCCTTCTGGATGGTAGCGGGGTGAACAGGCAGTGGCTCGGGTGGTTGTCCTTGATGATCTATTTGGCCTTCCTGTGACATTGGGTGCTGTAGGTGTCCTGGAGGGCAGGTAGTTTGCCCCCGGGGATGCCCCTCGGTGGCACTGTCTGTGTGGATGAACCATTTCAGTTTGTCTGTGATGTGTATGCCGAGGAACTTTCCACCTTCTCCACTACTGTCCCTTCGATGTGGATAGGGGGGTGCTCCCTCTGTTGTTTCCTGGAGTGTGGTTCTGTTGGGGCGGTATGCAAACTGAAGTGGGTCTAGGGTGGCAGGTAAGGTGGAGGTGATATGATCCTTAACCTCTTACAGCTAGGGGGCAGAATTCCTAGTTTCCGCCTGTCTGACGTGCCCAAAGTAAACGGGCTGTCACTCAGGCCCAGAAGCTAGATATGCATATAATTAGTAGCTTTTGATAGAAAAGACTCTGAATTTTCCAAAACCGTTAAGTACTGCAGTGCATCTCCTCCTCATGGACTGCACCAGAATTGCCAGTTCTTGCTGTGAGATGTTACCCCACACTTCCACCAAGGCACCTGCAAGTTCCTGGACATTTCAGGGGGGAATGGCCCTAGCCCTCACCCTCTGATCCAACAGGTTCCAGACGTGCTCAATGGGATTGAGATCCGGGCTCTTTGCTGGCCATGGCAGAAAACTGACATTCCTGTCTTGCAGAAAATCACGCACAGAATGAGCAGTATGGCTGGTGGCATTGTCATGCTGGAGGGTCATGTCAGGATGAGCCTGCAGGAAGGGTACCACATGAGGGAGGAGGATGTCTTCCCTATAATGCACAGCATTGAGATTGCCTGCAATGACAACAAGCTCAGTCAGATGACGCTGTGACACACCGCCCCAGACCATGACAGACCCTCCACCTCCAAATCGATCCCGCTCCAGAGTACAGGCCTCGGTGTAACGCTCATTCTTTCGACAATAAACGCGAATCCGACCATCACCCCTGGTGAGACAAAACTGTGGCTCGTCAGTGAAGAGCACTTTTTGCCAGTCCTGTCTGCTCCAGCGATGGTGGGTGTGTGCCCATAGGCAACATTGTTACAACAGGCCTACAAGCCCTCAGTCCAGCCTCTCTTAGCCTATTGCGCGTTCCTGGTGTACCTCAGGCAGTTTTTGTTGCCATCCTGTACCTGTTCCGCAGGTGAGATGTTCGGATGTACCGTGCAGGTGTTGTTACACGTGGTCTGCCACTGCGAGGATGATCAGCTGTTCATCCTGTCTCCCATTAGCGCTGTCTTAGGCATCTCACAGTATGGACATTGCAATTTATTGCCCTGGCCACATTTGCAGTCCTCATGCCTCCTTGCAGCACGTATAAGGCACGTTCACGCAGATGAGCAGGGACCCTGGGCATCTTTCTTTTGGTGTTTTTCAGAGTCAGTAGAAAGGCCTCTTTAGTGTCCTAAGTTTTCATAACTGTGACCTTAATTGCCTGCTGGCTGTAAGCTGTTAGTGTCTTAACAACCGTTCCACAGGTGCATGTCATTAATTGTTTATGGGTCATTGAACAAGCATGGGAAACAGTGTTTAAACCCTTTACCATGAAGACCTGTGAAGTTATCTGGATTTTAACGAATTATCTTTGAAAGACAGGGTCCTGAAAAAGGGACGTTTCTTTTTTTGCTGAGTTTAGTTGTAACGGAGACGCAGGGAGTCAGGAGCAGTTTAACCGAAACAACGCCGCAACACTGCTGAGTTTATATATGTCAAGTTTTTGCTGAGTTTATATATATCAAGAAGAGTCATCTGTTGCCGATATCCAGCTCTATGCCTTAGTCTAAAATTCATGGGAAAGATATGCACCATCTAATTACCTGATTTATATGGTGCCAATCTTTCCAAATCACTTGGGATTGAAGCATATAGCTGGGTCTGCATGACAGAGTAACCTATTAGCTATAACACATAATACATAAAGTAACTAGAAATTATGACATAAACTTGAACCAAATTGCCTTGCAGTCAAGTTTCAGCAGAGTTATACTTTATGAGTTTCTGAGAGAGAAAAAAAGGGTAAAGAAAGGTATAGATAGAAAATAAGGGAGTTTGCTTATACTGTCCAAAGAACTGACAGCACATGAACTGTTTTAATTTTCATTACTCCAATTCATGCCTGTGTTTTATGGATCAATGTGTGTACGTGCCTGAGTGGAAGTGAGGTGGAGGAGGGGTAGGAAAAAGGGGGGTAGAGACTTTTAACACATGTCAAATCTGCCAGGGAGTCAACGGAGAGTTTTTAGCAGGGATTTAAAGAGGGTTAGCAAGAACAGCATTTGCCTGAGGGGACTAGCGCCAGCCTAACTGACTGATTTAGCAGCGTTGTTATCGCATTTGCTCATGGAGGCGAGTGTCAACACTGTTTCCTTACTGCCGTGAGAGATGCCATATAGGCTGCCGGCAGTGCCAGGCCGGTAGGCCAATATGCCTTGCACTCAGCCAGCAAATGGTAGGGAAAGGACCAAGGAGAGGCTTATTTCTGTATCAATTTACTTTAGCTACAGACTGCAAAAAAATCAATAGCTAATATTCTTGCCTGGCCTAGGTTTGGCTGAGATTATCCAAGTGCGAATCCCAAAGTAGTTGGGCAAAACTCTACCCCACCCCCCTCTCATTGATTTTGAGCTGAGAATGGAAAAAGTAGAGGCTTTTTTAAACATGAAATGAGTTCAGACCACTTCCCTATCAAAGCAAAGTGCAATGTGACAACAAAGGAACATCATGGAACAGTCTAGATGGTACTGGCTTCTGTCACAAGCGTTGCCTAAATGTCCATTTAATGTTAGTTTGAGACATTGGTGGGGACAAACTGCATTAGAAGACCATTCGCATGCAGTGGGACTGACAAATCAACAGTGATAGTGGCTCAACTAAGGGAAGAGGGAGCGAGATCCAACAACCGGGAAATATATAAAGAATTGGGACACCACAGCCTTTGTAGTTGAGACAAAAAGGAATGAATCCATAAATTAGTGGAACCTCCGAGCCGGAAACACACCAGAGGGCCCCTGCAAATCCTTCACAGCAACAGATCCCAGGCCAAGGAATGCCGGCGTGGTCATTTAATGGGAATGGGAGAGGAGGAGAAGGGAAAATGCGAAGAGATGTTGCTTGTTGATAATTCCCCTGAGAATAGCATTTGAAATCCTGTGGAGTGCGTCCCTGGTGGCAGAGAAATCTACTTGATTAAGTTACATTAGGAGAAGACACAGTGGTAATACCTTCACATAATACCTTGGAGCGGCAGGTAGTCTAGTGGTTAGAAGCGTTGGACTAGTAACCGCAAGGTTGCTAGATTGAATCCCTGAGCTGACAAGGTACAAATCTGTCGTTCTGCCCCTGAAAAGGGCAGTTAACCCACTGATCCTAGGCTGTCATTGTAAATAAGAATTTGTTCTTTACTGACTTGCCTAGTTAAATAAAGGTAAAAAAAAGAGGGCTCCCTTTGTCTTCCTCTCTACCTTGTGCTTGCGCATGTATGCAACCGCATTGGATTCTCTCCATTCCCATCCACTCCAACTGTCTCTTTCTCACACATACGCATACACACCCTCTCCAGAAACCCCTCTACTCAGTATCTCTCTTTTTCACACACATACGCGAGCGCACGCATGCACACACAGACACACACTCAACCTTTCCAGAATCTCTCCAATCCATCAAATTTGATCTCTTAATTAAACTCACTTTTTTCTACCCCACAACGTGTTTTCTCTCATCTCTTGATGACCTATTAAGGAATAGTATGATACATACCATTGCTATTTATCTGTAGATGCACCAAAACAATAATTATACACTAATGTGCTTTGAAACCCCCATCATGAACTGTGTATCAAGTAGCAGCTGCATGATATGCAAAAAAAAGTCTAATACATGATATTAATGTGTAATTCATGTATTATTACACAAATGTTCCATCATATTCTTCAGTGCATAGAAAGCTCCACAACCAAAAGTACTGTATGGTGATGCAAACATATATGCGCTGAGAATTACTTCTCTGTTATCTGTACCATAGCATTTCAGGTCAGATTTGTTTAGGTTTAATTTTTCTTCAGTAGAGTAGATTTGGAAAATGAGTATACATGTGAAATGTGGTTGAGTATTATTGTGAATGTGTGTTGATACAGTATGTGTTTCACTGCTTATACACTTGTGTGTGTGTTCTATGTGTCATGACTTTCCCATAACTTTTGTTTTGTGATGTCATTAAAGATGGTATAGCAAGATAACGGTAACTCTACAAATGTTTATGTCCCAGTTTTCAGATTTACATCTATACATTGTAAAACTTATATAATTAAATATGAAACTATTTGTGAAAAGATAGCAATGTGATTTGGGCCTTCTAAATGAGATAATTCTTGTCATATAAAGTTTTACCCAGTCAGTAACCCTGCCCACGTGAGCACAGAAATTATGCCAGAAGGATGGAATGCCCCTTTTGCCAGAGTGCTTATAAAGGATTCCTAACTAAATTTACATTAGACCAGCGTGACCGACAGCGTGAGCTGAATGTTACGAAATGGTTAGAAACTCTTCACATGAGTGAAGAAGAAAATCTCTAAAGACCAAAACATGCCGGGTTGCTGCCGGTGTGTAAAACGGTCCTAGCTGAATAATCAACCATTGAGACCAGAGAATATGAGGATCATCCACACATTGAAATGGTTTAAATCTTCCAGACCAGAAACTCTCAAGTGAAGAAGATAACGACTACATTGGAACATTCAGTCTGCAGCTGTTAAAGTACTTTAGTCTAGTAAACTCAACCACCGCGTGTGTAACATTTGAAGAATCCAGTCCAACGAAGGCGAGGGGGGAAGAACATTTCCCTCTCGCCACCGTGTGGTACATCTGAAGGATCCGTCCTAACGAACACTCAGAGACAAAGAGGCCTACTACAACTACAAAGGACATTGTGACCTCTGGTGGACAAACCAAAGACTTCTGTCAAACGACTCCCCATAGATGGACCGGGCGATTTCAACAGAGAGAAACAACAAAGACATACAAGCGTAAATATATACGTTGCAATTATTTTCGAATGAGCGGTCGTTCATGTGCAAAGTTATCACATTCCCATGAGCATAGTTTTCCAACTGTATGTATGATGGGCCCCTTCTCTGTCTCTCCCGCTCTTTCTTTCCTCACCCCTTTCTATTGTGTAACAAGCCGTCACATCGGCTTAGTCCACTAGGGACATTTCATTGCATTATGTTAGTAATCAATTCAACCTATACTGTGTGTGTGTTTATATATTTCTGTGTGGTTATTTAGTTAGTTAGTAAATAGTTAGTTAGCCAATTGTGTATCGCTGAATCATCATTTAGACTAGGGTTTGTGCAGATTTAAAAGTTCAACGATGTCAGAATGAGACTGGTATCAGGTAATAATGATTAACGGATGACTGGTATGATAACGATATATTCTGATATATTTTTGAGTTCATTCGGGAAAAGGTAACTCATTCAACAAACTTTTTCTGTTTGGATTGCTAATGAGTTAATTGTTACATGATTAATTTAATCATAATTAACTTCTTAGGGCTGGGGGGGCGGTCACGTCCCACATGCGACAACATCCGGTAAAATGCAAAGCGCCAAATTCAAATTACAAAAATAAAAGTGTTGCACACTATTCAAAGCTTAGAATCGTGTTAATCTAACAGCATTGTCAGATTTCAACCAACTCAACCTTTTACATGCAGTGCTCCACGTGGCCCCCGTGGCCCCTGTCAGTGTCACATTCCGTCTTCGGTGAAAGCAGAACATTTGATTGTCTGAGGACAGCGCCCTGCACACATATTCAATTAGCATAATAACATAACCAGCAGAGGTGTCACAAAACTCAAAAACATCTGATGGCAATCCCAAGGGTCCCAGATACACAATAAAAGGTCATTTTGTTCGATAAAGTCCCTCTTTATATCCATAAAGCTCTGTTTGGTTGGCACGTTTTGTTCAGTAATCCACCTGCTCAAAGGTGTTCATCCATGCAGACAAACAATATCCCAAAAGTACCGGTAAAGTTCGCCGAAACAAGTCAAGCAGCGTTTCTAATCAATACTTAGATACCGTAATATGAATATAGATTATAATATTTCAGACGGAATATAGCCTGTTGAATAGAAAAGAAAAAGAGCTAAGAGCGCGCGTAATCCATAACAGTACACTTCACTAGACCTCAGGAAGAACATCTCTCACTCCTTGGTTATTCAAGATAAAAGCCTGAAACCTTTTTTAAAGACTGTTGTCATCTAGTGGAAGCCATAGGTACTGCAATCTGGGAGCTAAAATACCCTGCTTTGAATAGACGGCCAAATGAAAACAGTGTGACATGACAGATTCAGAGTTTCCGGATGGATTTTACTCTGGTTTTCGCCTGGCAAATCAGTTATGTTATACTCACAGACATTATTTTAACAGTTTTAGAAACTTCAGTGTTTTCTATCTAATACTACTAATTATGTGCATATTCTAGTTTCTGGGCCTGAGTAACAGGCATTTTACTTTGGGCACGCCAGACTCTCCGAACCTCCGAACACTGCCCCCTAGCCCAAACAGGTTAAACATAGTTAATTATTCAGTCATCATATTAATGATAGTCACGTCACGACATATGTCAATGTCTATGTGTTGTGACTTAAGTTTTAAGTAGCTTTGCACAAGCCCTGGCTTCTGCGAGCCACAACGGCTCATAGGAGCAGAAGCCTGTCTCCTGTTTCTGTGTGAGACCCCCTGGACAGGACACCAGTTTCTCACAGACCCTTACCACCTTTTACCACCAATCTATCTCCTTAATGCTGAGGGCCAAAAAAAGACTCTTTGGGTCTCATTTTTACAGTTTTGGTATGATTTGGCTGGAGATCAAACTCCTAGCCTTTCATCTCACTCTAACCAGAAGGCCTCTAAGAAAGTTACCGGAATTGTGCAACCCTAGACACAAGACAGGGCAGCAAGGGGGGCTGGTCAGGGTAAGAAGTCCGTCAGCTGAGGTAATGCCTTGATGGATCACTCTCCAGAGGGGGGTCAGCACCTCTCCCCTGCCACACTCAGCCTAAGGGGGAGAGCCTCAGCTAGGCTGAGCAAGTGTGCCAGGGCCAGAGCCAGGGACCACCGTGGCTAAGTACCAGTCAGTCCACGGGGGTATAGGGAGTGTGGGGGTAGGGTGTGTGTTTGCGAGTCATTCTTACCCACACCCATTACCACACACACACAAACTCTCAATCCGCAGCTCTCAACCAACTCAACCTTTTACATGCAGCGCTCCACGTGGCCCCCGTCAGTGTCACATTCCGTCTTCCGGCACACAAGACACCATGATGATCACAGAGACAGTGGGAGACTGCGGAAATCTTGCCGTACCTGGAATGATTGGGAACTATTACTGCAGGCCCTTCAGTCATGCTCAACAAGTCTCTCTGTTTATTATCAGCCTTCACTTCCCGCTGCCATGTGACACTCACACAGAAAGTGGTATTAACAACTAGCAGGGAGAGGCACAGGCTTTCAAGGGGGGAGGAATGTGTTTTTGTGTGTTGTTTGATAGAACCTCTTGGGCATAATTAGGGATGTGTGATGATGTGATTGGTTGGCACACACACAGAGGCAGATGCACACACACACACAGACACACGCAAACACGAAACCCACACTTACTTGTTGGATGAAGGCACAAACACACGCCCACTCACCGAAGGTGGCTCAGGGAGAGTTGGGATATGCAAAAAAACAAATTTCCAATTGACAAATTGTGAATACACACTTCAATATGTGTGAAATAGTATAAATATAAGCACCCACCAAATGATTATTATTATTAATTATGCGCACACACACAGACACAGACATTGACACATAGCTCCCCCATCTGACACACACTCATATTCATTTAAAATATTTGACTTCCAACCAGATTTCAGGATATCAAAGGAGATTCAAATGCATGGTATTAAAACCATGAGAACCAAAACAACAACAATGGTATCCTATAGAGAGGCTGCCCACAACAACTGACAAAGATCAATCCCTAGCCAGTTGCTTGGCTTTTTTTTCAGAAGGCACAGTTGGCTTCAACTCAGAGTTTGCTGAATATTAACACAAAAACCTGAAATTCGAGGCTGTCAAAAAATTTAAGTAAAGACTGGTATTTTAAGCAAAAATGCGGCTTTCCTTCCTCCAAGAATAAGCCAAATGAACAGTTTTTTCTGCAATATGAAAATATCCACCTGATATCATCTATAAACACAGCACCTTCCCACCCCACACTCTCACCCCCCCCCACACACACACACACCTAGCCCCACTACACACACACACACACACACAATTTCACAGCAATAACGCCACACACCTAGCCCCCCATGATGATCTCATGAATGCCACGTCCGTAACAGTGTGTGCTAATTTAATTACCTATCCTGCCAAACAGAAGCCATTTAAATGATTGACCACAGTGGCAGGCAATGTCTATTACAGCTCTGAAATGAACAATTCTGCGTCCCAAATTTCACCCTATTCCCTATTTAGTGCACTACATTTGACCAGGGCCCAGCCTTAGGGCTCTGGTCAAAAGTAGTGCACTTTATAGGGAACTGGGTGTCATTTGGGACACAGACCGTACTCACCAGGGTTTTTCTAACTAATGATCTGAGCGTATGTAGACGGCAGAGCTGTACAGCTCTGAATCACACCATACGCACCGAAATGACTATGGGCTGCACTCAATCAAAGCAGCATTCCCTGGAGAGTTTAGAAAACAGCATCCTTCAAGAGATTCTGGAGTCATGTACCAAGCAAAATAATCTTTTTGTCATGTGAAAAGAACATGATCTTAATTGTATTATTGACTGATCGTGATGTTTTTTACTTAATCTCAGAAACCCTGTTAGCAATTTTGATGGAACGATGAGCTGTGCAGGTTCGATCGACTATACTTTGATTTGAGGAAAGGGGGACAGATTAAATGAGAGACGATGGGGGCATTGTTTTTTTCATCATGACATTCCTCCCCCTGCAGACCACAACAAACTGTGTCATGTGATCTGTCATCATCTGGCTATGATTATGCTTCGACTGGTCCCAATGGTGGCCACGCTCACATGTAGCGACTCTTATCGATCGCTTACCCCATCCGAGCTGCCAACCCCTGTGCTTAATCTGATAGAAAAGAAAACTGCATGTATGCATACACACGTAACAAGGATTTATGTTCATAAACACAAACACATACACTTACTGTATATACTGTGCACTTATCGTGTGAATCAGTCAGTCAGGTATAATCAGAGGTAGCCACAGAAAGATGTCTTCCTAACAAACCACTGAGCAAAATAGTCACATTTCGTACACCGAGGCATGGGCATAATTTTTACTAGGGACTGGGGGACTTGTCCCATCCCACTTTTATCAAAGGTTCTATAATTCCAATAGATGTGACACTAGATGCACGAAGGCGTTTCAGGGGGGGGTTTGGATCTTTCTGAGGTAGGACTCCCAGACCCCCTCTACATCTCAAATCAAAGTTATGCCCCTCACTGTAAGCCTCATGAAGCACTTCTCAATAGTACCTGGTACCTTTCTAAGATATACTTCAACAACATAGCAATAAAGGGAGTTCTTCTTTATGTCTTATCTTTATATAGTTGGTTATATATTTGCTATTTCATAGTGTAGGGGTTGACAGTGCCTGAGAAGCCTTTAAATGTAGATTCCTTGATGTGGTGAATGTGATGGCTCCCATTAGACGGGTCAGAGTAAAGCAGAGATCTAGCCCTTGGTTTAATCATGAGATTGTAGAATCTATCAAAGCAAGGAATAAGGCCTTCAAGACATGTAAGAACTCTCAAGAGCAGACAGATTTTCTTCTATATAAACATCACAGAAATGAAGCACAGAGCACGATGGATGAAGCTAAGAGGGGTTACTTTGCTGATAAAATCACTGAGAACAAAAATTACCCTAAATAGCTTTGGAAATCATTTAAGGAACAAGGCTGTAGTAGTACTACCAAACACAAACTATTGGACTGAACATCAGGGGGGAGATGGTATATGAAAAAGAAGAGGATGCCAATTAATTCAACTATTTTTTTACTTCTGTTGCCAGCAAGTTGCCACCACTTTTGGTTTGTATGGAAACAACCAAGTCAAGAAGTATTATGCAGAAGTTCAGCCAACTCTTTTTCTGTTGAAAAGGTAGCAACAGCCAAATTAGCCAGTATGCTAGCAGAGCTTAAATGCCTCAAAGCCACAGGCCTGGATAATATTCCTGCAAGGTTTCTTAGAGCAAATTGCCCCTTGTATTACTCATATCGTTAATCTCTCTCTTGAAAAAGGTATCTTTCCCAGGGACATGAAACAAGCTAAAGTTATACCTCTGTATATGAAGGGGATAACGTCTGACCCTTGGAATTATAGGCCTGTATCTATCCTCGTTATAACAATTAAGATCCTGGAGAGAGTTGTATATGAGCAAATGTATGAATATGTCAACAAACAAAGTCTAATGTATGATTTTCAGTCGGGGTTTAGAAAAACATACTCCACTGATTCATGTCTACTTTACTTGACTGACTTCATCAGGAAAGAGATCGATGAGGGAAAACTCTGTGGAATGGTACTGCTTGACCTACAGAAGGCCTTTGATACAGTTAACCACTGTCTCCTAATCTCCAAACTGGAGGCACTGGGGTTAAGCAGTATCCCTCTAGGCTGGGTAAAGTCCTATTTATCAGGAAGGGAGAATGTGGCAGAGTTTAATGATTCACTGTCTCAGGCAAAACCAATGAGTTGTGGTGTTCTCAAGGGAGCGTGCTTGTGCCTCCACTGTTTTTACTGCATGTAAACTATATGAATGATACTAGTTCTTGCCATCTTTTTCTTTATGCGAATGACTCTACACTTCTGGTGTCTCATAAAAGTAAAACTGTGTTGGAGAGCATACTTAGCACTTAGCTTACTAACATTAACAAACGGCTTGGATATAATAAAGTCTGCATTTAGGTAAAACTGAGGCAATTATTTTTGGGTCCAGACCTAAATTAAATTATTTCCAGACCTAAATTATTTCACCTTTATTTAACCAGGTAGGCAAGTTGAGGACAAGTTCTCATTTACAACTGCGACCTGGCCAAGATAAAGCAAAGCAGTTCGACACATACAACAACACAGAGTTACACATTGGAGTAAACAAACATACAGTCAATAATACAGTAGAAAAACAAATCTAAATACAATGTGTGCAAATGAGGTAAGATAAGGAAGGTAAGGCAATAAATAGGCCATTGTGCAAAGTAATTACAATATAGCAATTAAACACTGGAATGGTAGATGTGCAGTAGATGAATGTGCAAAGTAGAAATACTGGGGTGCAAAGGAGCAAGATAAATAAATAAATACAGTAGGGGATGAGGTAGTTGGTTGGGCTATTTACAGATGGGCTATGTACAGGTGCAGTGATCTGTGAGCTGTTCTGACAGCTGGTGCTTAAAGCTAGTGAGGGAGATAAGTGTCTCCAGTTTCAGTGATTTTTGTAGTTTGTTCCAGTCATTGGCAGCAGAGAACTGGAAGGAAAGGCGGCCAAAGTAGGAATTGGCTTTGGGGGTGACCAGTGAGATATACCTGCTGGAGTGCATGCTACGGGTGGGTGCTGCTATGGTGACCAGCGAGCTGAGATAAGGCGGGGCTTTACCTAGCAGGGACTTGTAGATGACCTGGAGCCAGTGGGTTTGGCGACGAGTATGAAGCGAGGGCCAGCCCACGAGAGCGTACAGGTCGCAGTGGTGGGTAGTATATGGGGCTTTGGTGACAAAACGGATGGCACTGTGATAGACTGCATCCAATGTATGTAAGTCCTCTGAAATCAGAGTGGAGTTAGGGGTGAGGTTCTGACTACTAAAACCGCTATTAGGTACCTGGAATGCATCCAGATATCTAACTAATTACTTTCCCCATGTTAGGGATGCACACAATCACAGCACCGGAAAATGTGTGCTTATACAGGTTCAGGAGTAATAGTGGAAAAGGTACTTTCTTGTATACTGGAGCCTCAGAGTGGATTGTGTTGCCTCTGATCATAAATACAATGTACTCTCTGGGCAGCTTTTAAAATAAAGGAAAAAACTGTGTCTTCTGTGCCCATTTGTATGTACCTTACGACACAACTGCCATGATGTGATGGATGTTCTTCTTCTTTGTTTTTATGTTTTATTATCTCACTGTCATACTGTGTGCAACCGTGTTGGATCTTGCCAAAACATCTTGTCTAAAGAGGACCACAATGGACCAGACTTTATTGTGTGTTATCCTCGATTATTTTACTCATGTGCATGTCTGGCTTTTCACGTTTTATCTGTGCTTGTTTTTTTTAAATGGTTGAATTAATAAACTAAACGTTGCTCATATACAAGCAACAAGTAAGCCCAAGCCTTAACCCTTAGGGACAAAAACAACTTGTGCTCTGAAGAAGAACTCCTCCCAGAGCCACTTACCACACTTGATCTCTTCTGCTCTCCAAATGTGATTCTGCCCTGCTTGTGGGTTGGAAGAATGTGAATCCCATAGCAACAAGGCCTCTGTTCCTCTAACACTAAGTTTACGGCAGATAGGAACCAGTGAGAGAGATGGATCAGACCCTGAGGAGTCGGGAGTCAAAGGCTGGGTGATTCACACCAAGCAGTATCAAGTGGCTCAGATTCCATGTCCACACTTGCATACAACATAACATGAATTAATGTCGTGGGAATGCATTCTAAATAGTATGGTCATTGGAAAATAGTCAGGGTCTCCAAGTAGGTGTACTGCTGCCTTAACGACAGGACACCCAATTGACATTCAAGCCTCGTCCTGTTTTAACCCCCAGTGCTGATTTGTAACACACACACACACAGGGGTGATTTACTGTATCTATGCAAACATAGGGAGAGGTTATATGTATGGTGGACACAACCACTGAAAATGCATAAGGTGAAAAGACCACATATAAAGATTTGATGATGAATATCTGCAATTTACAAAACAGTCTTTTCCCCAATTTATGTGCAAACAATGCCGCATTTGATCGACGGAGTCACTATTCGCTCTGTGCATCTCCGGACCTTACGAATGAATTGGTCTCACCTGAGTCATTTTGGAAAATGGGGAGAGATTTATTCATTTGCATGAATTACCATCAGCCAGTGTGAGTCAAAGAGGGAGAAATGATATTAGGATGAAAGTAACACAGCTGTCTGATGTAGCGATCTTTGTGAAATACACTTCTCCAATTCTTCCAGTAGCCTGGACTCTTTTGGAGAGATGCTAGATTTTTTGTTTTAGCAGTAGGTGGATTTTTGGGGGGAGGGACCGGTGGACAGCGGAACTGCCTAACAGGAACTCTCACTATTCTCTTTCTCTTTTCATTACTTTTATTATTCACTGTTTGAACAGCACAAGAATTAGAAGATAAATCTAGAGCACGCACAGGCTATTGGCACTGCTGTTCCTGTCTATATTGAGAATAACTCAATGTACAGTACCAGTACCAAAGTTTGGACATACCTACTTATTACAGGGTTTTTCTTTAGTTTGACTATTTTCTACATTGTAGAATAATAGTGAAGACATCAAAACTATAAAATAACACATATCGACTCATGTAGTAACCAAAAAAGTGTTAAACAAATCAAAATACATTTTATATTTGAGATTCTTCAAAGTAGCAACCCTTTGCTTTGATGACAGCTTTGCACACTCTTGACATTCTCTCAACCAGCTTCATGATGTAGTCACCTGGAATGAATTTCAATTAACAGGTGTGCCTTGTTAAAAGTTAATTTGTGGATTTTCTTTCCTTCTTACTGCATTTGAGCTAATCAGTAGTATTGTGACAAGGTAGGGGTGGTGTACAGAAGATAGCCCTATTTAGTAAAAGACCAAGTCCATACTATGGCAAGAACAGCTCAAATAAACAAAGACAAAGGACAGTCCATCATTACTTTAAGACATGAAGGTCAGTCAATCTGAAAATTTCAAGAACTTTGAACGTTTCTTTAAGTGCAGTCGCAAAAACCATCAAGCGCTATGATGAAACTGGCTCTTATGAGGACCACCACAGGAAACTAAGACCCAGAGTTACCTCTGCTGCAGAGGATAAGTTTATTAGGGTTAACTGCACCTGAGATTGTAGCCCAAATAAATGCTTCACAGAGATCAAGTAACAGATACATCTCAACTTTAACTATTTAGAAGAGACTGCGTGAATCAGACCTTCATGGTCGAATTGCTGCAAAGAAACCACTACTAAAGGACACCAATGATAATAAGAGACTTGCTTGGGCCAAGACACACAAGCAATGGACATTAGACCAGTGGAAATCTTTCCTTTGGTCTAATGAGTGCAATTTAGAGATTTGTTTTCCAACAGCCGTGTCTTTGTGAGACGCAGAGAAGGTGAACGGATGATCTCCGCATGTGTGGTTCCCACCATGAAGCATGGAGGTGTGATGGTGTGGGGGTGCTTTGCTGGTGACACTGTCAGTGATTAATTTAGAATTTAAGGCACACTTAACCAGCATGGCTACCACAGCATTATACAGCAATACACCATCCCATCTGGTTTGCACTTAGTGGGACTATCTTTTGTTTTTCAACAGGACAATGACCCAACACACCTCCAGGCTGTGTAAGGGATATTTGACCAAGAAGGAGAGTGATGGAATGCTGCATCAGATGACCTGGCCTCCACAATAACCCGACCTCAACCCAATTGAGATGGTTGAGTTGGACCGCAGAGTGAAGGAAAAGCAGCCAACAAGTGCTCAGCATATGTGGGAACTCCTTCAAGGCTATTGGAAAAGCATTCCTCATGAAGCTGGTTGAGAGAATGCCAAGAGTGTGCAAAGCTGTTATCAAGGCAAAAGGTGGCTAGTTTGAAGATGCCATTGATCCCTCCGGAACTGTCATTGCGCACACCTGGCCCCAATTACCAATGATTAGTGTTTGTATATATGTGCTCTTTGGTTCTCCATTGGGCTGTCGATTGTTGTACTATGTCCGTTGGTGCGTGTGAGTACCTGTGCTGTGTGTTTTGGCTTTCGTGCCATTGTGGATTGCGCAGATGATTGCGGGTCTCGTCCCGTGGTTTAATCATTGTGCGCGTCTGTATTTATTCAAGGTACTCCTTGCTCTTTTTGTTTTGGGTTTCAATCCTGTGTTTTTGTATACGTGTTGGTTTCGTTTTCGTCCCCATGCCTATACACGACACGCCGTAATATGGGCATAATAAAAACCCATATCCCGACCCTTTATACCAACGTGACAGAAGAATCTCAAATATAACATATATTTTGATTTGTTTAACCCTTTTTAATTACAAAGTGTTATTTCATAGTTTTGATGTCTTCAATATTATTCTACAATGTAGAAAATTGAAAAAACAAAAAGGAAAAACCCTTGAATAAGTTGGTGTGTCCAAACTTTTGACTTGTACTGTACCTCAAGTTCCTGTCCTTTTGATTCCCAGTAGTACATCCCCCACATCAACAGGTGCATCTAGAGAAGAGCAGGTGCTTTAGCTCATTCTGGGGTCAAACAATTTGACCCAGCCAACTGCCAAGCCAGTTTATTTCCCATCACCTTCCCTCTATTTCCCACACACTCTTTCTTTAGTAATGGCACTCTCGATTGCTCTGCACAATTACACTGGGTGCTCCGGCTCCAATTGAGCTCCAGCTCGGTCACAAAGAGGGGTGCGGAACTGGGCAAGGCTGCCCCCTCTCCCCCCTCGCTATCCTGGCTGGCGATATTTTGAGAGGGGAAGGCTGCCACCTCTCTCCCCTTGCTATCCAGGCATGTGATATTCTGAGTGTTGGGGGCGGTACTGGGTAAGGCGTCCAACTCTCCCCCCCTCACTTTCCAGGCTTGTTATATTCTGCAGCAGCCAGTCAGTCCATCACACTGGCATTTAGCGCTGGGTTGATGTACACTAATAGGGACTTGGCTGCCGCCTTATCAGTCCAGGGAGGGCCTGGGTCAGCTGAGACGAGAGTGTACATCTACATACCTGACAGTGACGTTTTTATGATGGCACAGCTTTTAATGTTAGAAAGATACATGGTCTGAGTTTCTGTGAAGAGATGATATAAAAAGGTATTTAGGGTAGTTATATTGGCTGTACAGTACTCAGAAGTTTTATAGCATAGACATTTTATAGCTGTTGTCTGTTGTGTTTCACAGTAGCTGCCAATGTAATCACCATGTAAATAGGTTTGAGTGGGGACCAGATATTGTTTTCTTCACTTGTTTTGGTTATCCGGGTATTGCTAAAACACTAAGTGATTACATTGAGCACATTTTTAGTTCAAACTTTCACATTTGTAGAGATAATACGAAAGATAAGTAGTTAATGGAATGCCTGGAATTAAAGCGCAAAAGCATGGCAATTAATCAAAGAATGAATAGATATGTCATTCATTTGGGGAATGCATGCCATTTCATGACCTCAGAGGATTAAATGTTAAATGTTACCTCGACATGTAATCTGATTTTATGTATGTATGCTGGTGGCTTATTTCAAAAGCATTTAATCTCTTTTACTTTCCCATTTTCGAACAGCATGGAGCCAACTTTTTATCTACCTCGAAGTGTCAAAGGAAAATAGGGCGCAAACCATTTTCTGTCAAAGGGTTATTTTCTCTCGATCACTCTCTCATACTCTCAATCTACCTATTATGCTTTTATATCCATCTCTCTTTTTATGTCTCAAATGATCTCTACATCTCAGTCTTATCGTCTTTCTCTCTGTCTGCGTTAGTGACTCGTTCTCACAGTCGGTATCATACTGAGCCTCTTGATCCCCTATTATTAACCATCCAGAGCTAATTCTCACTCTCTTTTTCGCTCTCTCTCAGTTGTAGTAAAAGGAAAAATTAGCAGATTACAAGTATGCACTGTAGTGAAAATACACCCGATAAATCATTTAATCTGTTACAATTGTTTTTATAAAACAGCATTTTCCCTTACCCTCCAAGATTGCAAAATCTTCTCCCCAAGTTTACTCTGCCTTTGCAGTTTCCTACATTTCTCACAAAGCCACTCACCATTCTGCTCTCTCATCCCACCCCTCCTATCTAAATATGGGTGTTTATAAAACGGGTTGTTTGAATCCTGGATGCTTATTGGTTGACATGCAGAAGTTGTGGGACAACAACTCCCGCATAACACCATGACATACTAATCTCGTAAGTCCACTGTCCCGCAGTCCAGTCAGAAAATTCATAAACTTCATCTCCCTATGGAAAAAAAGTGTCTACACAGTATTTGTCCATGCCACTATTTGGTTTGCAACAGTTGGGGGTTGTATAAACCTACCTGTCTGCCTCTACGACCTGTGCAACAATGTATCATTTTACAAATATGCGATCTCCCTTGCCAGTAGGCTACCTAGCCCAAGAATGAACCTGAAACTAATAATTCACCATGGAAACCGAAAACACTCAGAATTCCATTTGTTCATTAACCAGCACAATGCGGCCCAGGTAGGCCTATTGGGTATTTATTAAATCACTATTTATTGAAGTTATTGTCTCTCATCATCATTGAATCTCTGCTAGCTAGCTACATGCCAATGATTTGTTTAGCATAGCAATGTCGAATGAATATAATGAACGACTGGGTCAAAACATCACAAAATAACTAATGACAAGCCAGCTTGGGTAGCAACTTCAAAATGCAAAAACAAATGTACTTGTTGAAATAATGTTTATGATTATAGAATGTAATTAATATTTATATAAATATGTTGGCAACCGTTTTATAAAAGCAATGATTCCCTCAAACCCGGGAACTATCGTGTGACTACTCCCTCCAAGGGCTTCGCCTCTGGCGTCAGAACAGCCCTTGTCGGGAGTTGTCACACGATAATTCTCAGGTTCTCAGGCATTATTTCTTAAGTATATTTGAGGTGGGTTGGGCTGTCAAGTCAGTTTTCATCCACCTGCTTGCTGGAGGACAGAAGTCCACACTTGGGAGAAAGATTTCCAGAAGGATAAAGAATAACTGTTTAACTTCTTAGGGAGTAGTGCACGAGGTGACCGTTTTGGAGAGCCTGGCGTGCCCAAAGTAAAATGCCTCCCATTCAAAATGCCTCCCATTCAGGCCCAGAAAACCCGAGGAATTTCTGTCCTGGAAAAAGTGGTTTTGACACATTGCTCATTTGGAACCCCTCCCTTATGAAAATGCCCATATAAGGGCATATGAATGCAGTACCTATCGCTTCCTCTGGATGTCAACAGTCTCGAGAAAGTGTTCTGATTCTTCTTAGCTGCTTTTAGAGCAGAGAATTGCTAATGTATCCTTAGGAACACTTTAATGTATATGTTGTATAATATTTCAGCTGCTTTTAGAGCGCTCCCGGCTGGCGCGCTCTGTGGTTTTTTCCTTTCTTATCGCCCAGTTTATAGTCCGGTTGAAATATTATACAACATATACATTAAAGTGTTCCTAAGGATACATTAGCAATTATGTTTGATTGTTCTTGGACAAGTTTATAGGTATAAGTTGAACGAGTTCTCTTCACGTTTCAATGGACTCTATTTTCTCATTCTAACGCTCCAACCAAACGGAGATTTATGAATATAATACATGACTTTTTCTAACAAAATAACCATGGATTGTCTTCGTTGGACACTTGGGAAGCCCTCAGCAGAAGTTCTTCAACAGGTAATTGATTTGTTTTCGCTGTGAAATGTGTTTTGTGTGAACCGTGATGGCTTATGAATTCATGGTAATGGAAAAATATTGAAGGTGCTACCCTCAAACAATCAAATGTGGTGCTTTCGCCGTAAAGCCTTTTTGAAATCTGACAA
>QNTS01001723.1:173431-183513 GCA_003317085.1 Hucho hucho | reverse complement strand
TTGTCCCCATGTGCAGTTGCAAACCGTAGTCTGGCTTTTTTATGGCGGTTTTGGAGCAGTGGCTTCTTCCTTGCTGAGAGGATATAGATACTTTTGTACCTGTTTCCTCCAGCATCTTCACAGGGTTCCTTTGCTGTTGTTCTGGGATTGATTTGCACTTTTCGTACCAAAGTACGTTCATCTTTGGGAGACAGAACGCAAATCATTCTGGAGTGGTATGACGGCTGTGTGGTCCCATGGTGTTTGCTCTTGCGTACTATTGTTTGTACAGATGAGTGTGGTACCTTCAGGCGTTTGGAAGGATGAATCAGACTTGTGGAGGTCTACAATTTTTTTTCTGAGATCTTGGCTGTTTTCTTTTGATTTTCCCATGATGTCAAGCAAAGAAACACTGAGTTTGAAGGTAGGCCTTGAGTTGGGTCATGCACAAAGTAGATGTCCTAACCGACTTGCCAAAACTATAGTTTGTTTACAATAAATTTGTGGAGTGGTTGAAAAGCGAGCTTTAATGACTCCAACCTAAGTGTATGTAAACTTCCGACTTCAATTGTAGTTGGCTGTCTCAATGTGTACATTTCAAATCCTCCTCGATGCATGCTTCATTTGAATGAGGATAAAAATGTGGCTTCTTCACAACAATCCTTCAAAATGCTGACCCTATAGTAATATTTATGATAATGTCTTCTTTGAGCTATAAAATATTAAAGGGGACTGTTTATTGACCATTCATAGTCTAGTTACAGATCTGGCAACATCCTTCTTCCCGACAATGTTAGCCCAAAGGCCTTCCTTCCACTAAACCAGATGCAAACAGCATGTCATTTCTTCTCTCTGTGCTTCGGAGAGAGAATCAATGTCTGTCCTCTGTCACTCGCTTTCTCCCCATCCTCTCTCTTTCTCTGTAATGCTCTCTCTCCCTCTCTCTTTACTCTCGCTCTCTTGATTCTTTAGAAGCGAGGCTTACATTTCTGTCTTTTATGGAACCCTTGGCATATACTTTCCCAATGTAAAGTATTCCAAATGGAAACTTCCTGCTCACAGGCCAGACCGAAAGAAAACATATAAAATAAAGAAAATCAACCAAGAAAGAGAATATACATAAAAAAACATTATAAAATCACCCATACCCTCCTTTATCTCCCATCCACTTCCACTATGTAGGCCTACATGTAATGTTTGTTTCTTTGTTTATGTGTTTCGGTGTCTATGACTGCCATGTGTATTAATAAACACCTCACAGCATTAAAGGCTCACTCCTTAATAATAAAATATACAGTATATATATCACAGATTGGGGCCTTTATAATGTGCAACATCCTCCAAGAGAAAGACAAGAGGAAGTGAGTGAGGGAGTGAGTGATCAGGTACAGTACCTTTTTCGCACTCATCTACATATAATGACGAAGTGAAAACATGTTTTTTGAAATATTTGCAAACGTATTGAAAATGTAATACAGAAATATATAATTTACATAAGTAGTCACACCCTTCAGTCAATACATGCTAAACTCACCTTCGGTGAGAGCTTTGCACACCTGGATTGTACAATATTTGCCCATAATATATTTTTTATTCTTCAAGCTCTGTCAAGTTGGTTGATGATCATTGATAGTCAGAAATCTTTAAGTCTTGTCAAATATTTTCAAGCCAATTTCAGTCAAACCTATAACTAGGCGACTCAGGAACATTCAATGTCGTCTTGGTAAGCAACTCCAGTACATATTCTGTACAGGCTTCCTTCTTTTCACTTTGTCATTTAGGTTAGTATTGTGGAGTAACTACAATGTTGTTGATCCATCCTCAGTTCTTCTCCTATCACTGCCATTAAAATCTGTAACCATTGACCTCATGGTGAAATCCCTGAGCGCTTTCCTTCTTCTCCGGCAACTGAGTTAGTTGTAATGACTGGGTGTATTGATACACCACCCAAAGTGTAAATAATAACTTCACCATGCTCAAAGGGATATTCAATGTCCTTCTTTGTGAGGCATTGGAAAACTTCCCTGGTCATTGTGGTTGAATCCGCAATTGAAATTCACTGCTCGACTGAGCGACCTTACAGATGTGTGGGGTACAGATAAGAGGTAGTCATAAAAAAATCATGTTAAAAACTATTATTGCACACAGAGTGAGTGCAACTTGTTATGTGACTTGTTAAGCACATTTCTTAACTTATTTAGGATTGCCTTAACAAAGGGTTTAACTACTTACGGAGTGGTGGGGCGCCCCACTCCCGACACTACCCGGTGAAATGTGAGGCGCCAAATTCAAAATCCAAAAGTTGAATTATTAAACATTCATCAATATACAAGTGTTGCATAGTCATCAAAAGCTCTGCTTCTTGGCAATATCACAGCATTGTCAGATTTCAAAAAGGCTTTACGGCGAAAGCACAACATTTGATTGTTTGAGGGTAGCACCTCTAATATTTATGCATTAGCATAAATCTATAACCCAACACGGGTCTCACAAAACGCATAAAATCGCTTACCTTTGATGAACTTCTGCTGACGGCTTCCCAAGTGTCCAACGAAGACAATCCATGCTTCTTTTGTTAGAAAATATATTTGCTGTAATATTTCAACCGGACGATAACGTGAACGATAGGAAAGAAAAATAAAGTGGTGCGTGTTCACGCCCTCGTCAAACCTTGTTTACAAAAGTGGTCGCCTGACAATTTCCTGTTCCTATCTGTTCTGGTCACTGCTAGAATTCCCAGACTTTGTATATAGACTGTTGACATCTAGTGGAAGCCATAGGTACTGCAGTCTCAGTCCTACATAACATTGTATGCAATAGGCACAATGGAGAAGGTCATTTACAAAAAAAACTGCAAATCCGGATGGATTTTCCTCGGGTTTTCGCCTGCTATATCAGTTCTGTTATACTCACATACATTATTTTAACAATCTTAGAAACTTCAGAGTGTTTCCTATCCTAATTATGTGCATATCCTATTTTCTGGGCCTGAGTGGCATGCATTTTACTTTGGGCACGCCAGATTCTCCAAAACCGTCACCCATGCAGCCGCTCCATAAGAAGTTAAATACTTATTGACTCAAGACATTTCAGTTTTTAATTTTAAATACATTTTTGAAAATTCCACTTTGACATTATGAGGAATTGTGTGTAGGTCAGTGACACACACTTTCAAATTAATCCATGTTAAATTCAGGCTGTAACACAACCACATTTGGAAAAAGTAAAGGGGTGTGAATTCTATCTGAAGGCACTGTTTATCTGACAACTACCAGGA
Organism: Hucho hucho; assembly: GCA_003317085.1. NCBI lineage: Eukaryota > Metazoa > Chordata > Actinopteri > Salmoniformes > Salmonidae > Hucho > Hucho hucho. Next base: position 180,257 of record QNTS01001723.1, on the reverse strand, counting down.
TTGGCACATGCAGTGTTTATATGTATCAATGTAATGGCATTGGCATTCACCACCACACCCAAGCCACCTTGTGGGTATGATTAATAACTATAGTCTACAGATGCACTATCAGTAACATTTCAACGAACTAACTACAAACCCTAAACCTAGCTCTAACCATCTGGTTGCTCCATTAGCCCTAAGTAAGGACGGAAGATTAGAAACACACACACTCTCTCTCCCTCTCTCTCTCTCTCTCTCTCTCTCACACTCACTCACTCACTCACACACAGTACGATTGTTTCCAATGGCACTGAGCAAGGACTGGAGATTAAGAACACAGTCTCCGTTGAGAGTAAAGGAGTAGCTTGTTTAAAACTTTTGGTTTTGCTTCGGTGAAATTTTCACAACTCTTACTACAAAACTCAAAACAGATCATCAAAAAGGCAATTGTTTTACAACTCTAAACACATTTTCAATTGACTAATGACAACACACAAATTCTTAGTCACTTTTTCACCAAACTTAATCAGTGTTTCATCTAGAAACCTCAGATTTGGCCTGTACATTTTTCTTTCTTTAAAAGTTACTTTTTTGTTGTTTCTCTGTAATACTACTAGTCACCTAGAAATTTCATGAAGTTGGCTTTAGCTAGCCCACATAGGTTCCCAAACTTCCAACCTAGCTACCAAGGTGCCATTTCAAGCTATCGATCTTGTCTTACCATCAGCCCAGTATATCACCGGGGCTAAGGTTCCTGCTATACAGGACCTCTATACCAGGCGGTGTCAAAGACTCCAGCCACCCTAGTCAAGACTCAAGACTGTTCTCTCTGCTACCGCACAGCAAGCGGTACCGGACCGCCAAGTCTAGGTCCAAGAGGCTTCAAAACAGCTTCTACTCCCAAGCCATAAGAATCCAGAACAGCTCATCAAAGGGCTACCCAGACTATTTGCCCACGCTGCTGCTACAATCTGTTATCATCTATGCATAGCCACTTTAATAACCCTACCTGCATGTACATAATTACCTCAACTACCTCGACACCAGTGCCCCCACACATTGACTCTGAACCGATACCCCCATATATAGCCCCGCTATTTACTGTTGCTCTTTAACTATTTGTTATACTTATCTCTTTCTTTTTTTTTTGTATTTTCTTAAAACTGCGAAAACCCGAGGAAAATCCATCCGGATTTGCAGTTTTTTTTGTAAATGACCATATTCTCCATTGTGCCTATTGCATACAATGTTATGTAGGACTGAGACTGCAGTACCTATGGCTTCCACTAGATGTCAACAGTCTCTATACAAAGACTGGGAATTCTAGGAGTAACCAGAACGGATAGGAACAGGAAGAAGTCAGGGGACCACTTTTGTAAACAAGGTTTGACGCGCGTGAGATTGTGAACACGCACCACTTTATTTTTCTTTCCTATTGTTCACGTTATCGTCCGGTTGAAATAATACAGCAAATATACACAAAAGGATACCTAAGGATACATAAAAAATGATGTTTGATTTGTTTGTAGAAAGTGTATAGGTATAATTTGAACGTGTTCTCTTCACGGTTCAATGGGCGACTCAACGATGGGTTTATGATCATAACGCGCCAACCAAACTGAGATTTATGGATATAATAAATGACTTTTTCTAACAAAAAAAACATTGGATGTCTTCGTTGGACACTTGGGAAGCCCTCAGCAGAAGTTCTTCGAAAGGTAAGGGATTTTATATTAGAGATTTTATGCGTTTTTTGAGACCCGCGTTGGTTATGGATTTATGCTAATGCATAAAATATGAGAGGGGCTATCCTCAAACAATCAAATGTTGTGCTTTTGCTGTGAAGCCTTTTTGAAATCTGACAACGCTGTGATATTGCCAAGAATCAGAGCTTTTGATGACTATGCAACACTTGTATATTGATGAATGTTTAATAATTCAACTTTTGGATTTTGAATTTGGCGCCTCACATTTCACCGGGCGCTAGCACCCCACTGCTCCCTATGTAGTTAAGGTCACAGTTTTGAAAACTTAGGACACTAAAGAGGCCTTTCTACTGACTCTGAAAAACACCAGAAGAAAGATGCCCAGGGTCCTTGCTCATCTGCGTGAACGTGCCTTAGGCATGCTGCAAGGAGTCATGAGGACCAGGGCAATAAATTGCAAAGTCCGTACTGTGAGACACGTAAGACAGCGCTACAGGGAGACAGGACGGACAGCTGATCGTCCTCGCAGTGGTTGACCACGTGTAACAACACCTGCACAAGATCGGTACATCTGAACATCACACCTGCGGGACAGGTACAGGATGGTAACAACAACTGCACGAGTTACACCAGGAATGCACAATCCCTCCATCAGTGCTCAGACTGTCCGCAATAGGCTGAGAGAGGCTGGACTGAGGGCTTGTAGGCCTGTTGTAAGGCAGGTCCTCACCAGACATCACCGGCAACAATGTTGCCTATCGGCACAAACCCACCGTCGCTGGACCAGACAGGACTGGCAAAAAGTGCACTTCACTGACGAGTCGCGGTTTTGTCTCACCAGGGGTGATGGTCGGATTCATGTTTATCGTCGAAGGAATGCGCATTACACCGAGGTCGGAACTCTGGAGCGGGATCGATTTGGAGCTGGACGGTCTGTCATGGTCTGGGGTGGTGTGTCACAGCATCATCGCTGTGCGTTACAGGGAAGACATCCTCCTCCGTCATGTGGTACCCTTCCTGCAGGCTCATCTTGACATGACCTTCCAGCATGACAATGCCACCAGCCATACTGCTCGTTCTGTGCATGATTTCTTGCAAGACAGGAATGTCAGTGTTCTGCCATGGCCAGCGAAGAGCCCGGATCTCAATACCATTGAGTACGTCTGGGACCTGTTGGATCGGAGGGTGAGGGCTAGGGCCATTCCCCCCTGAAATGTCCAGCAATTTGCAGGTGCCTTGGTGGAAGAGTGGGGTAACATCTCACAGAAAGAACTTGCAAATCCGGTGCAGTCCATGAGGAGGAGACGCACTGCAGTACTCAATGCAGCTGGTGGCCACACCAGATACTAACTGTTACTTTTGATTTTGACCCCCCCCCCCTTTGTTCAGTGACACATTTTTCAATTTCTGTTAGTCCCATGTCTGTGGAACTTGTTCAGTTTATGTCTTAGTTGTTGAATCTTGTTATGTTCAAACACATTTTTACACATGTTAAGTTTGCTGAAAATAAATGCAGTTGACAGTGAGAGGACATTCCATTTTTTTCTGAGTTTACTACATATTTTGAGAACTACATAATGAAAATCTATGTCTGTAAAGTAGAAACATATACAATGTAATGTACTATTATGATGATGACTATTATGATTTTACTTCACAATATAATTATCTGATATTGACAAGATCAGATATGTACTGTATGTAACAAATGCATCCCCTATACAGTAAACATGTGTCCAAAATGAAGTTGCTGGGTTGGGGTTCACACTGCTTTACTAAAATTACCCAAAACAATACTGTTACGCTTTTATCAAAAGCGACAACTGTGATTCCACACATTTCAGTATGTGAACCCAGTGGGTATTGGAACCCACACATCTGACATTGCTAGTGTCATGCTCTTACAAACTGAGTCACGTAAAGGACCATTAAAATACATCAGTACAGTGCCTCCCGAGTGGTGCATTGCTTAAGCGTCACTACAGACCCGGGTTCGATCGCAGGCTGTGTCACAACCGCCGTGACCGGGAGTCCCATAGGGTGGTGCACAATTGGCCCGGGGTCATCCGGGTTAGGGGAGGGTTTGGCCGGGGGGGCTTTACTTGGCTCATCGCGCTCTAGTGGCTCCTTGTTGCGGGCCAGGCGCCTGCAGGATGACTTCGGTCGTCAGTTGAACAGTGTTTTCTCCGACACATTAGTACAGCTGGCTTCCAGGTTAAGCGGGCGAGTGTTAAGAAGCGGGGTTTGGCGGGTCATGTTTCGGGAAGACGCAGTACTCGACCTTTGCCTCTCCCGAGCACGTTGGGGAGTTGCAGTGATGAAACAAGATCGGAATTGGATTGCAATTGGATATCAAGAAATTGGGGATAAAAAGTGGTAAAAAACGTATAATAATGTACTTGTGTATTTTTTAAATACGTAAGTACAATACAATACTGTAAAGTACAATACATTATAACAATACAGGTGGAAGATGTATAATTGCCATCCCCATGAGCGTCCCACCCTCCTTCAGGCCATGGATGAGGGATGAAATTAATGTCAGGGTTGGATTCCCCATGCCAAAAGGGTTTTCCTAAGGTGCATGAACAATGAGGACATTTACTGCGATGACGATGAGAACCTACGGCCAAATGCTCAAGACATGCTTTAGGCAAACTAGTGCCTAACATTCTTTCTTTCCTTTGTATTATTTGTTTCATTTGATTACAGTGCGCCTACAGTGCATTGGGAAAGTATTCAGACCCCTTTATTTTTTACACATTTTGTTACATTACATCCTTTTTCTGAAATGGATTAAATAAATATAAAACATGACAAAGCGGAAACAGTAATTTTTTTTTTTGCAAATGTATAAAAAAATCTAAAACAGAAATATATTGTAACTGGTAGGAGCCTCTTCTCACCGATCATTTCTCTCTCCCCATAGTATAACATTTTTCTTTGCTATGAGACTTGAAATTGAGCTCAGGTGCATCCTGTTTCCATTGATCATCCTTGAGATGTTTCTACAACTTGATTGGAGTACACCTATGGTAAATTCAATTGATTTGGAAAGGGTAAAAACCAAGTCCTGAGGTCAAAGGAATTGTCCAGAAGGAGAACCATCTCTCCTGCACTCTACAAATCAGGCATTTATGGTTGAGTGGCTAGATGGAAGCCACTCCTCAGTACAAGGCACAAGACAGCCCGCTTGGAGTTAGCCAAAAGGCACCTAAAGGACTCTCAGACCACAAGAAACAAGATTCTCTGGTCTGATGAAACCAAGATTGAACTTGAATTGGCCTGAATGCCAAGCGTCACATCTGGAGGAAACTTGGCACTGGTGGTGGCAGCATTATGATGTTTATCAGCGGCAGGGACTGGGAGACTAGTCAGGATCGAGGGAAAGAAGAACGGAGCAAAGTACAGAGAGATCCTTGATGAAAACCTGCTCCAGAGAGCTCAGGACCTCAGACTGGGGCGAAGGTTCACCTTCCAACAGGACAACAACCCTAAGCACACAGCCAAGACAACGCAGGAGTGGCTTCAGGACAAGTCTCTGAATATCCTTGAGTGGCCCAGCCACTCAGAGAATAAGGCTGTAACGTAACAAAATGTGGATAAAGTGAAGGGGTCTGAATACTTTACGAATGCACTGTATGTTGTAATTATATCTAAATAATAAATACATTTTGTGATGATTGTGAGATGTCTTTCAATGATCACAACTTTGATCACACATGGGATAGAAATAATGGAAATTGGATGTGTAGTAAATTTTAAATGGTTACTGTGAATGTATTGCCTAATGTGAAAACAGTGTAAGGTACTGGAGCATATGACAATCAAAAGGCAACTTTGAAACATGGGTTTTGGATTTTTTGCCATTGGATCAACTGTTTGTTAAAATTATGTATCATTATGTTGTCTTTTGGTGATTAAATCAGTTCTAAAGATATTTCACTGTAAACCTATATTTTGGATCAATGATTCTGTTAAAAGATCTCTTCAAACAAAATTTATACACAATAACACGTTTTTTAATATGACACTGTAACCAGTTTGGAGTTTTATGCTACGGATTTACTAAATTCACCAGAAATTTGTGAAAATAACACAAAAACGATTTAAAAAAAGATATATCCTGAGTGGGCATTGCTGCTGATTCTCCATTAAAATGTCTTTGAGAAAGAGCTGAGCGAGGGGGGTTATGGGGATGGGTAGGATGGAAGGGACACAAGGTGACGCTAAACTGGGCTGATCCTACTGGGCTCTGGGCCTGACAGCAACACTGGGGCTTGGGGACAAGGTTACCGAGGAGGTGGTTGTGATCTGGGTGAGGGGAGAGGGACGTGAGCATTGTTTGACACCTGTCTGTCTTTCTATCTCTTTTCCATCTTCATACTCAATGCTCACTCCGTGGATCTGTATCTTCCTCTAATCTGTATTGTTTCTCTATCTTTCTCTTCACCGCCCTCCAACATTCTCTATGTCTTACAACTCTCTCTCACTTGCTTCCCTCAGAGTAGATTTAGCATGAATGACACTGATAGCCCAGACACAGCACAATTGCCCCCTCCATTTGGAAGAGATGTTGATTTAACTGTCTATTCTTGAAAAGCATGTTGAAAAAATGTTTTCACCTTAAAAATCATAATACTTACAACTTCTGGTCCCGCTTTAAATGAACACTAAATAAATGTGTCATAAAACATCTATAACTGTAAGTCAGGCTCTATAAAGGGTTCATAAATCTGGCATAACTGTGTGACTTAACCAACAATGTAAAATTAAGCAATAATGCACTCGAGGCCATGTGTTAAGACATTTTTATCATGGCTGTGATGTGGTATTTTTGCTTTTATACAACGGGTTACCAGCATTTAAAAACAAGATCATTTGCCAAATTATCAATTTTTAGACAAAACATGATGCTACATTCATTAAAACTGGTTGTTAACTCTTGGGGATTGCTGGGGCGCTAGCGCCCCACTCCCGACACTACCAGGTGAAATGTGAGGCGCCAAATTCAAAATCCAAAAGTTGAATTATTAAACATCCACCAATATACAAGTGTTCCATACTCATCAAAAGCTCTGTTTCTTGGCAATATCACAGCGTTGTCAGATTTCAAAAAGGCTTTACGGCGAAAGCAC
>QNTS01001723.1:149825-167931 GCA_003317085.1 Hucho hucho | reverse complement strand
TGACCAAATACTTATTTTCCACCATAATTTGCAAATAAATTCATTAAAAATCCTACAATGTGATTTTCTGGATTTTTTTTCCTTATTTTGTCTGTCATAGTTGAAGTGTACCTATGATGAAAATTACAGGCCTCTCTCATCTTTTTAAGTGAGAGAACTTGCACAATTGGTGGCTGACTAAATACTTTTTTGCCCCACTGTATATGTTGTCTCATATATCATGGGCAGAAGAGGCTCTAACAATGGGAATTCCAAACAACCCGTTGTATAATATGACATACATTGCCTTGCAATAGTATTCATCCCCCTTGGTGTTTTTCCTATTTTGTTGCATTACAAGCTGTAAGTTAAATGGATTTTTAATTGGATTTAATTTAATGGACATACACAAAATAGTCCAAATTGGTGAAGTGAAATTAAAAAAGATTACTTGTTTAAAAAAACTCAGAAACTCCCCCCCTGGAAAAGTGGTGCATGCATATTTATTCACCCCCTTTGCTATGAAGCCCCTAAATAAGATCTGGTGCAACCAATTACCTTCAGAAGTCACATAAGTAGTTAGATTGCAAAAAAGAGACCAAAGATAACTTTGAAGGCGCTGAAAAGCTCAACAGCAGAGATTGGAGTATCTTTCCATAGGACCACTTTAAGCCGTACACTCCACAGAGCTGGGCTTTACGGAAGAGTGGCCAGAAAAAAAGCCATTGCTTAACTTCTTAGGGAGCGGCAGCAGAGGTGACGGTTTTGGACAGTCTGGCATGCCCACAGTAAAATGCCTGCCACTCAGGCTCAGAAAATAGGATATGCGCATAATTAGTAATATTTGATAAGAAACACTCTGAAGTTTCTAAAAGTGTTAACATAATGTCTGTGAGTATAACAGAACTGATATAGCAGGCGAAAACCCGAGGAAAATCCATCCGGAAATGCAGTTTTTGGTGACCTTTGCTCTGTTTGACACTCTCCCCATTGACTTCAAGGCTGGATTGCAGTACCTATGGCTTCCACTAGATGTCAACAGTCTATATACAAAGACTGGGAATGATTGGAGTAAGCAAAACGGATAGGAACAGGAAATGGTAAGGGGACCTGAAATGTCAACAAGTTTTCTCGGGCGCGAGTTTGGGTGCGTGCCTCACTTTATTTTACTTATATAACGTTTAGGTGACCATCCGAGTGAAATATTATCACTAATATTCATAAAAGGATAGATAAGGATGCATTATAACTGGTCTTTGATTTGTTTAGGAAAAGTTTATAGGTATATTTGAAGGCGTTCTCTTCACGTTTCAATGGGCGATTCGACGTTGGATTTTCTGAACATAATGCGCCAACCAAACTGAGATTTATGGATATAATAAATTACTTTTTCTAACAAAAGAACCATTGGATGTCTTCGTTGGACACTGGGGAAGCCCTCAGCAGAAGTTCTTCAAAAGGTAAGGGATTTGTTTTCGCTGTGAAATGGGTTTTGTGTAAACCGCGCTGGTTTATGAATTCATGCTAATGGTTAAATATTGTAGGTGCTATCCTCAAACAATCAAATGTTGTGCTTTCGCCGTAAAGCCTTTTTGAAATCCGACAACGCTGTGATATTGCCAAGAAGCAGAGCGTATGGTTGACTATGCAACACTTGTATATTGATGAATGTTAGCGCCCTACTGCTCCCTAAGTAGTTAAACCGTTAAAGAAAAAATAAGCAAACGTGTTTGGTGTTCACCAAAAGGCATGTGGGAGACTCCCCAAACATATGGAAAATAGTACTCTGGTCAGATGAGACAAAAATGGAGCATTTTGGCCATCAAGGAAAATGCCATGTCTGGCGCAAACCCAAGACCTCTCATCACCACAAGAACACCATCCACACAGTGAAGCATGGTGGTGGCAGCATCATGCTGTGGGGATGTTTTTCATTGGCAGGGACTGGGAAACTGGTCAGAATTGAAGGAATGATGGATGGCACTAAATACAGGGAAATTCTTGAGGGAAACCTGTTTCAGACTTCCAATGATTTGAGACTGTGACGGAAGTTCACCTTCCAGCAGGACAATGACCCTAAGCATACTGCTAAAGCAACACTCGAGTGGTTTAAGGGGAAAGATTTAAATGTCTTGGAACGGCCTAGTCAAAGTCCAGACCTCAATCCAATTGAGAATATGTGTATGACTTAAAGATTTCTGTACACCAGCAAAACCAATCCAACTTGAAGGAGCTGGTGCAGTTTTGCCTTGAAGAATGGGAAACAATCCCAGTGGCTAGATGTGCCAAGCTTATAGAGACATACCCCAAGAGACTTGCAGCTGTAATTGCTGCAAAAGGTGTCTCTATAAAGTATTGAATTTGGGGGGGGTGAATATTTATGCACACTCAAGTTTACTGTTTTTTGGTCTTATTTCTTGTTTGTTTCACAAGAAAAAATATTTTTAGAAATCATTATTTCTTCACTGCATGTAGATGTAGATAGCTAGCAGGCTCAGCTAACTAAAAATCCCCCTAGATATAGCCATGTCTCATAGTAAATGAAAGAAGAATATAAAACAAATCAAATTGAGTTTCCCATCTCCCCATTTACAGTATTTCTGGCACAGCATGGTGTGACAAAGGCATCTCCTAACAGACCTGCTAACTTTCTTTGCTGTTACTTTTAAGGTTGGAACCAACATCATTAAATCCAGCAGGCAGAGAGGAGAGAAACATTCTTCCGCCAGCACAGGGACAAGCTACACCATTCACAGCCCTGTGTAACGTTCAATGTAGTAATTTCAATGCTGGACTTTCTGAAACTTAATTTATTTGTATTTTTTTTTTAAATATAAGATTAAAAGGAAATGTATGTTTTAAACATAACAGAGTAAATCAAGTGCACTATAGGTCTACCGCTGATATTCCAGTGTTAAATTGCTATACTGTAATTACTTCGCCACCATGGCCTATTAATTGCCTTACGTTCCTTATCTCACCTCATTTGCACACATTGTATATAGATTTGTTTTTTTGATTTTTTTCTACTGTATTATTGACTGTGTGTTTGTTTACTCCAATGTGTAACTATGTGTATGTGTTGAACTGCTTTGCTTTATCTTGGCCAGGTCGCAGTTGTAAATGAAACTTGTTCTCAACTTGCCTACCTGGTTAAATAAAGGTGAAATAAAATAAATAAAAATATAAGGCATTTATGTATGTATTATGAATGCCCAAAGGTGTCTGACTTTATAGTAAGTACAAAATCATATCATAAAAGGCATTTATTTGTGTTATAAATTAACAAAGGGGTCTGATTTTAAAGCACAACGTCATGCGATATAGAGTATTTATGGATGTGTTATGAATGACCAAAGGTGTCTCACTTCAAACAGGACATCACGTAAAATGTCAATAAATAGGTTATTAACATCCTGCTGATTTAGGAAGGCTCTCCTCTTGTGCTGTTGTCAGCACCTGATTCAGCTGCACAGTGCGCTGGGTAGGCGAAGTGTTTCCGATTTGGAACATTTTCATGTGTCTGTCAAACTGCCTTCCTGATGGGCCCGGAGAGCAAATCAAGTGCACTATAGGTCTACCGCTGGCCAACCGGATGGCTCAGATTACCGTGTCTGCGGTAATGTTGGAGGCGTAAAAGGTACAAAAAGTTGATACTGTGAGATTCTAAAGTTTTCAAACCGCCATGATCATATAGCCTACCTCAAATTTTGAAATATAATTTTATAAAATTGTTCAAGCAACAATGAATTGGCAGGGCAATTCAAGCAAAGCCAATATGCTGTGATAATGTTTTGGGCATATAGCCTACAGCACAAACATCTTTGCTTACAGAACTAGTTTTAATGGGTTCATGTTGCATAGTCTTGTGTTTTTTAAGTCATGTTAAAACAAATCTGAGCGTTAGATCTTGGCTTGCATTTTGACTCAGAAAATGATCTTGACTGAGAAAAGGTTGATGACCATTGCTGTAGGGTATGAGAGGTATTTAAATGGGTTGATGGACCTACAAAGCTTGTGTGCGTGTATGTGTGCATGTGTGCCAGAGACAAGATTACATGAAGTAGTCCAACCTGAGACTACCGCACCAGGTATTCCTCTTCTGTTCCCATGCAGGAGACCCATGGCTCGATTACATCCTGTTACAATGGTGCCAACTTTTTGTGCCTTTCAGCAGGTGAGTGGGTGAATGTGTCAAAAACCTGACTGGGCCCATCACTGCACAGCATGGCTCGTTATATTGTTGTGTGCGTGTTTGTATACTGAGGAACATGTAACTTGGTTCCAGAAGAAAGCCACTTTCATTTTCCTTATGTTGGGGTGCTTTCATCAAGGTAAGTGTTTCTTGGTGGAACATCATCCCCAGACTATTGCGCTCACAGCACATATTAGTCTGTAATATCAACAATTCAAAGTTGGCCTTAGTGGGAGTGACGATAGAATTCTATGGGAGTAACTTTACTGAGTAAATTATTTGTCATTAGGCTATGTCCTTTGCTAGCAAAAACATTCCCCCTGCATGGTCGTCACTAGTTAACACAGCCACAAAGTCATAATTATGGCTAAACACTGCCCATTTCCATTATTTCTCTTAAAATGCTATTTTAAACCTAACCCTAACTAACGCAGGCCAAGTTTAATACGTTGGTCTACCAGACCTTTTGCACGCTTGGGTGGAAGTGTCTGGGAAAGAGGTGTAATTTGACTAACGTGTGGCATCCTTCAGCACAACATGTCACCCTTTATTAAGCACATGTTTACATCATATTCGATATGGTTTATGTCACATTTGACATTGATAATTATGTCACTCAGTTATGCCACATTTATGAACCCTTTATAAAGCATGACATCCGGTTATAGATGCTTTGTAACACATTCATGTAGTTCTTATGAAGGCATTACGAAGGCTTATGAAGCCTTTATAAGCTGAATGTCATTTAAAGTGGGACCGAACTTTATGTTTATTTTGGAAATTACAAAGCTCTAACTGGCGGTTGAGAAGTCAGAAGGGAGTAATACCAGCAATGCATTTTAGAATGGCAATTTACATTTTTACTCATCTCAACAATATTACATGAATTACTTTAGATGTGCTTTATAGGAAGGTAAGCATTGTTAAATGAGGACAGATGTTTTCAAATTTGAACAAATAATGGTTATTTTGTGTGTCCCTAACATGAATATTCAATTACATTGAAAATAATGCATTTTTAGATGGTGTATAGTGCAATGTCCCCTAAAACAGTTTTTTCACCATGTTTCACACAGACTACATTTTGAGATAATATTTGACAAAGTAGAGTTTTTTTATGACTACTATAGACCTTATTTTATAGTGAACTTTTAGTGTGAATATGGATTAATTGACCCCTAGGAGCATGAAATGCGGTTTAACCAATTTATGTTGCATAATATAGTGTGTTGTCAAGAATTTTACCATATAAATATTTTTGAAAAATAAGATTACTTTTTCATACGTTTTAGTTGCCTGACGCCTCAAACTGAATTCTTCCGCTTTCCATCATTTGCTACATGCTTCAGTCTGAGACTGCTATCATTGAAGTAATTTGTGGTGACATCAAAATGAGGGATGTTGTACAAAACAAAGTCATCATTGGATCATTTCTAACCAATCAGAGTATCAAAGTCAATTAATCATTTTCAAAATGCCTCTATACCCATGTGTGTTCAGGCGCAACCCATCGGTTTCTGGGACCAATCAGACGGTCTAGAATGGATTTACATTCTAGAGATAGTTGGGGAGGTACTCAGATCCAGTTTCATTGTGGAGAAGAAACTAACATCCGTGGGCGTGGCGTAGCGTTTGGCTGGAGCAAGGATTTTGGGTAGCAAGGCAAACTTTTTAGTACAGTGGTTCCTCCTTTAAAAGTTGCATCATACTGCAGCACACCTTGCGGGATGCCGCAGAATTCTGTAGCACGTAATTTAATTGTCAGCCATTTTTTATGTTAATGAAAGTTAGTGCTAGTTTGACCACAAGAGGGCATCTTTGAGAAGTATTTGATAGTCTTCCACATTGCCATTACCAGAGACGGGGAGGGCACGTGGGAAATCGGGGTTCAATTCCCCGACGTGGAGGAATGAGTAGGATGTCCTTGTAAATAAGAATTTGTTCTTAACTGATTCCATATGTGTTATTTCATAGTTGTGATGTCTTCACTATTATTCTACAACATAAACAATAGTAAAAACAAAGAAAAATCCTGGAATGAGTAGGTGTGTCCAAACATTTGACTGGTACTTGCTTCATTAATTTGATTAATATTATGGTGTTTCCATTCCAATTAAAACGAAAAACCCTCTGGGTTTCCGTTAGAATGGAAAGGAAAATATGGTACTGTACAACGTGACGGTCAGAAGTACAGTACTGGGCTATTTCGCTAAAGAGTCACTGTGTCGTGCGGACGGGAGACTGGGGTTCAAGCCCCCACGAGGAGAAAGTAGTAGGCTGTCCTTGTAAATAAGATTTTGTTCTTCACTGATTCCATATGTGTTATTTCATAGTTGTGATGTCTTCACTATTATCTACAATGTAGAAAATAGTAAAAATATAGAAAAATCCTGGAATGAGTAGGTGTGTCCAAATGTTTGACTGGTACTTGCTAAATTCCTTTGATTAATATTATGGTGTTTCTATTCCATGAAAAACCAAAAACCCTCTTGGTAAATTGAGACCGTTTCGCTCTCAGAGCGCACATTGGACTTTCAGGGCCGAGGAGTAGGGTTGATTTGAGCATTCTGGCCTTACAACGGCCGTCAAGCACCCAAGCTAACGATGGCTAGCTTGATAGACACTTCCAGACACAAATGAGACCACTGACAAATTGTACTCACTCTAGCAGAGCTGGTTAGGCAGTTTTCTTGTTAACCAGAGTGTTGGTGACTGTAACTGTGCTGTTGGAAACAATTGAATGACATTTTGTTTGCCGACATTTACTGACACCGGCCATATTCAACTAGCGTTGAGTGCTCGTAAATTCATTATTCTGCGCTCTGGTACACTCAGACGAGAGTGCTCTGAAATCAGCGTAGATAGCAAGAGCGAATTTACGAAAGCACCCAAAGGTCCATGAGAACGCACAACGACTATACCATTTAGCTAAGCTAAGAATGACGGGAATAATCAAGTCAATAAACGTTGGGTAGTTAGATAGCCTATAGTTAATATACTGTCAAGTTTGATGTATAACTACTAAGTAGGTAGCTAACATACCGGTACATACTGCTGTAATGATATGCTATGTGATTTGTAACAGCCTAGCTAACAAATTGTCAGCCAACATAACGTGTAAGGTAACCTATTTGAAAAGTCATTACTTGTATTACATTGAGTAGCAAGCTAATGCGACGACGCGCTCTATCGACTTTGCGGCTTGAGCATGCTTTTGGTGCACAGTCGATAACGCACTGGACTTTGGGCAAGAAGGTTGAGGGTTCGAAACCTGCTCCCTGCTTCTTTCATTTGAAGTCGTGCACAATTATCAGTTTATTATTTGCTTTATATTGCCCATTCATTGTCAGTTAGAGACACAGTGGTGCATTCGGACCCAAAAGCATAATCAGTGCACTAACTCCCCCTTGGTCGTTAGGGCAAATCAGGTCTGTGATAGGACGGGGGGGTTTCGCACCTAGCTTGGCTATTAGACTATTCTTTAGTTGTCACGATCTTCTTTAGTAGCGGACCAAGACGCAGCGATGCTTCCAGTATACATACTTTATTTAACGTAACTGGTAAAACAATAAACAAATAAAGATCGTAACTCCGGTGTGGCTAAACGTGCACACACCAACAAACCATACTAGAATAACATCTATAGAACAAACAATGACCCACAAAACCCCAGTGAAAACCACAAACATATATATGGTTCCCAATGAGAGGTAACGACAATCAGCTGCCTCTCATTGGGAACCATTTCCCCAACATAGAAATACAAAACCTAGAACACAAAACCCTCCTAAACAAAAGACAAACTAAACACCAGCCTGCTAAACCAGGCCTGGACGTGACATTAGTAAAGGTTGAATAGTCTGTTGTTCAGCTATTAGCCCCCCTCCCCAACTTGCAACAAATGGACGTCTTTTTGTTGAGAGCAAAACTTTTTTATTTTCAATCCCCCCAAATAATTCTGAAACCAACTTTTTTATTTTCATTCAAAAATAATTGTTCCAAAAGCAGAAACGCTTAAAAGCATGTTGCAATCAAATATTTTGTAATAGAGGGCAAAACTTGATGCATTTTATTCCCCAAAAAGTTTGATAACAATTTTTTTTATTTGAAAACAAAACCACCCTCCATTTTGGCCATTTTTTGAGTGTCAGTTTGGCTACAGCCAATACTGTTCAGCCTTTCTTTCCAACACAAAGGAAGTCATAGCGGACACCTACGAAGAAGGACTGTGTGATGATAGCATCTCAGGTAAGCAGCACTGGGCGTTCTTCCGTCCAACTTTTACATAGCTAGTAGTTAGCTCCTACAATTCAGTGTTGGTTCATAACATTCTACTATATTACATACATACATACCGTAGAATGATAAATCATGCAATTATTATTCTCAAGCTAACCAAAAGCATTTAGCTATGAACGCCTGTTCTCACCATTTTCAATTGAATTAATCTAACTTTCTTTCATGGCAACTCAAAAGCAGGCCATATTTGTTTTCATGACAGTGTAACGGTTAGCTTTTTATATGTCAGATGAAGAGTTAGACCAGAAAGTCAGGGACATTAAGGCAAGGATGCCCCTTTCAGGCTTTAGAACGGTCAAAGGAAGTCCCCAAGCAATTGGCCATCGTGTACAATGGCGAAAAGTTAGGGAGTCTTTGCAGCGTGTAGACGGTGCAGGTATCATTGCCAGAATGATCCAGCTTCATTGCATTGCTCGGCAAAAATACTCTGTTCCTGCTCCCCTGTCTCTTGTCCAAATTGATACAAATCATAAATTGATAAGGTACTAAGATGTATAATGTCTCCATCAAATCTAAGAAGTTATTTTAACTTTTTATTCTTACTTATTCGTGACAAATGTTCAATGATGTATAGAATTGGAGTTGTTCTTCATCAACTGGTAATACATAAATAATGAAGCAGGTTAATAGGTTAAACATTTCACTTTTAATTCCAATGCTTTTTTCCCAAGATACAACATTGTCATCTTTGGTGGTATAGATGGATTTTCAAGGAAGGTAAGTATATTATTTTGTATGCATATTGCATAATTCCCATCACCTAATGAACAACCACAATAAAAGTCTGGTGTTAAGCTTTCTGTGCTGTATTGACGTATCCTGAAAATGACATTTGCTGCTTTAGATTGGTCACATCTCAGTTATTGTTTTCATATCTACAAAAAAGAGGCTATTTTCTTTACTTTCAGAGTGCGAGCTGATCAAAAGGTTGAAAATGTAGATATTGTCACGACTTCCGCCGAAGTCGGTCCCTCTCCTTGTTCGGGCGGCGTTCGGCGGTCAACGTCACCGGTCTACTAGCCATTGCCGATCCATTTTCCATTTGTTTTGTCTTTGGTTTTTTCACACCTGGTTTAAAACCCCCAACTACTTGTTCATTATTTAACCCTCTGTTTCCCCCATGTTTGTGTGCGTGATTGTTTTTGTATTGTTGGTTAGTAGTGTGAGCTCGTGTAATTCCGTCTTGGAATTTGTAGTTGCTATTTTTGAGTAAAGTTACGTGTTTACTCATCTCTGTTGTCCTGCGCCAGATATTGCCAGATGTATGTTCACTGTCCGAGGAACAGGCCATGGAAGCTTTATTGCTGGCAAAAGTGTCCATAACCAGAGGTAATTAAACTAATCTGTGTTCTTTTTCTCTCTTTCTCTCTGCCTGTCTTGTTGTACATGGAACCTGTCTCACATGCATTAATTAAAAAACGATGTCAGCTGCTAATTTTAAGATTTATACCACATAAACACTCAGCCATTTTCACTGGACTATCAAGCCCCTGTTGCTGCCAAATGTATCATCACTAATACAGATTTGTTTCTTTTGAGCATTCTAGATTCAGCAGGTGGAGGACCTGCTTTATCAGGAGGATAATCTGGAATCTGGAAACACTCACAATAGGGTCATTGTTCCTACATTCCATGCCCCCTGTCTACTAAGAATCTTGCTGTGTTGCAACGTCAAGTGAACTCTACCACTGACTCCTCATCTTTTGGTCAGGACATATACATGCATGCTCTTCGATTAGTTATGAGTCTCCAGCCTTTTTAGGTGCAGTCCTCCGACACTACAGTATGTAGGATATTGTTTTAGCCCCAGTGCCACTCTTGATAATGGCAAACGTGTATTTTTTGGAGGAGGGTGAAAGGATAACAGGCCCAGATGCCAAAGTGAGAGAGTAGGCTATTCTGGATAGAGCAGGTTCTTTTGTGTAGTCTATTTCTTGTTAGGTTTTCTGTCTTCAGATACAGAGAGCTGTGAAAGCCTGTCTGCAGATTAAGAGGTCCCAATGAAGAGCAGCGGTTCTCAGGCCTGGTCCTGGGGACTTAAAGGGGTGCACATTTTTGTTTTTGACTTAGCACTACACAGCTGATTCAAATGATCAAGTCATCATCAAGCTTCAAGTGGTATTTATGTATTCTTTTGTGACACTATCCTTGACATGATCCTGCTATTGTCACATGCTACACATGCACATGTATATATCTATCCAATGTTATCATGATTTGTTATAAGGGATATTATACTTATATTATACAGGAAGTATTATTAAAGAGATGCTTTACATTGAAATACAAATAGAGATACAGTAGTCCCAGAGTTAATGATCCCAGATCAGTTTTGCATTTCACCTCCTGATGATTATGATGACTGACCGTGTTAGAATCAAGAAACAAGGCTTAATCATGCTCTCTCTGTCCATCTGTCTCTCGTCTGCAGGTATGTTTTGATGTGAGAGAGGAAGCCAGTTCCGTCCTCGCCACCTCACCCGCTCTTAAGATAACCTTCGGGCCTACTGGGAGCCCAAGACTGGTTAGGAGACACCGCAAGAGACACTATGTAATTGTGATGAACTGAGAGCATATTAGTGTAGCACTGTAATTCATTCATCATATGCTGTGATCCCTGCTCCTCTGTTTTACCTCTTTCATTTTCTGTCTTCTACACCTCTCTCCCCACCTCATCTTTCTTCCTCTTTTTTTATAATGCACACCATATGTGCATTGAAGTGCAGATTGAACTTGTATTTATAATATAATATTACAATTATAATATTTATAATGCATGTATTATGTATTCATAACAGCTGGATAATGAACTTTCAATAAAGCGTTTCACATTCTCCACTGGTTGAAATTAAGTATCTCATTAGAATAGATATGGGAGTTAGATATGCATAGGTTTTTTCCTGTATATATGAATTACAAATCAGCCTTTACTTAAATCATGTTTCTAGTCTATTGCATAGTTACATTGTGTAATCATTGATGTCCCAGGAGCAGGAGTGGTAAACACTGTTGAAGTGTACAATTTTAATACATACATGCAGACCCAGCATCATTCAAAGAATGGTGTTTGGTACACCTGGTATTGGATATGACTGAAAAAGAATGTCTCACAGATTCATACCTGGACCGCACCTTTATTTGCCAAGGAAGAGTACATGACCAGTGAATATATTCAATGTACAGGCTACAATGTGGGGATCTCATGCGTGGTAATCAGTGATGCCAACTTACCAATTTTGTTGCTAGATTTAGCAACTTTTCAAACTACCCTGGTAACTTTTTTTTCAAACAGAACTTAGCAACAAATTGAGCTACTTTTAAAAATGTATTTGGTACTTTTAGCAACTTTTGAAAAGTGACCCAAACGCTAAAATGCACGCATTTTCCCTCTAAATGACACAAAAACGATTTTCTCTGTCACACACTCAGGCACAACACACGTGTCTAGCTGCAAAAGTGCATTGTGAGTGACGTCAGCAGCAAGCGCTGAGCTCGTGCACAGGCAGCAGCCGACCAGCAGCAATTTCCGCAAATTGCAAATCATTGTTGGCTGACTGCAGCTGCCTGTGCACGAGCTGAGCGCCTGCTGCTGACGTCACTCACAATGCACTTTTGCAGCCAGGCACGATAACTAACTACCAATACACTGCTTAAAACTTGTTCAGAATGTTTAGGTTTACTAGATGAAAAGAAAATAAATAAAATGTAATTGTTCAATAATGTGTAATTGTTAAATAATTAAATGTGTTGTGTTTAAAAATAAAAACATCTGATCATATAAAAAGTGTTGTGTTTATTACATTTACAAATATGTGATGAACAAACAAATCTAAACTAATAAATGTTAAATCATATTTTTCGCAGAGATGGCCAGTCAACTTGAGTAACGTTATTTTGTATTTTACGTAATGACGCAGTTTTACGTTATTACGCAATGATATCACAACGTCATTTAGCAACTTTTAGCAACAAATCGACCTGCCTCTAGCATCTTCCCCTGAAAATGAGTTGGCAACGCTGGTGGTAATAACTACAGTACATGCACATATATAGGACTTGCATCCTTGGCACAATAAAGTTATTATATTCTACTCTATCCATAGGCTTCATTAATGCCATTCAGACTTGATGATAGCTGAGGTTCATAGATTGGTATGAATATTAGTTCAGAACCTAACGTTTTAGGGTCCATACACAGATCAACTACACACTGCAGCTAGCTACACCTCCATAGGCATACAGTTGTTTGTATCCTCCACTACACAAAAAGCAAGTAAATAGTTAGCTAGCTATGTTACTTCAGCTGCATTGCACTGCAAGGCAGGGCAAGCTTACACAATTGTACATTAAATTTGCAGCAAATGCTTTAGCTAGCTAGATTCGTTACATCCACTGTTTACCAAGACAACAGTCCCTAAAACATTAAACAACACAAATTGCAATGTCATATTCATGTCATAACACCAGCTAGCTAGCTGGCTAATGTTAGCTAGTCAGCTAACTTGCTAAATTGCGATTTTCGTAAATTAAAAATATGCACAATCGTTTGTCTCTACACTAACTAATATATTATTGTAAATTTACATTTGCTTCCCCCGTAATGTTTTGTCAGCATCTTTGCTGAAGAAAGTCACCAGGGACGGGTGGCTCGTGCCAAATTCGTCATTGGAACCACTCGATATGATTGGTCACATAAAAACCTTGGGACCCAAATGCATAATGAGTGCTCTAACTCCCCCTTGTGGTGGTCTGGAGCAATGAAGCCGTGACGCTGGGTACCTCTATGTCCCGCGGTGTAAGCTCGCAACTTTTAAAGGAGGAACCACTGTACCTTATGTTGAGCTGTCAACTGCCTGGTTTAGCACATTTTACAAAATTATAGCTTTTTTTATTTGCACATTTTAACTATTTATTTACATATTCCTACTCCTCAAGGTCTTTACTACAGGAATGGTGCAATAATGTAACCCTCACCAACTTAATTCCTGTCTTTCATATAGCCCTCTGAATGGGCAGGGGGGTTGACCTGTCAAGGTCAAGTGAAGATTTTTTACATATCCACTTTTAAATCAACTGTCAAAACAACAGTTAAAGGGTAAATTAAATAGCATTGTGATAGGCAGTGGCTTAGTGAGTGGAAACGCAAGGCTCCAATTTCAGACATGTGGTGTGTGTGTCTGTGTGAGGGGTTGTGTGTGTGTGTGTGTGTGTGTGTGTGTGTGTGTGTGTGTGTGTGTGTGTGTGTGTGTGTGTGTGTGTGTGTGTGTGTGTGTATATATATATATATGTGTACACGCACCTCTATGTGTGTCTGTCTGTGTGTGTTTGTGTGTGTGTGTTCATGAACCTGTGTCTTTGTGTGTGCGTGCATGTGTACATGCACCTGTGTTTATTCGTATTTGTGTGTGTATCTTTGTGTGTTTGTGTCTTTGTGTATGTGTATATGCACCTGTGTGTGTGTTTGTGTGTGTGTGCGTGTGTGTACTATGTACAGTTGAAGTCGGAAGTTTACATACACCTTAGTCAAATACATGTAAACTCAGTTTTTCACAATTCCTGATATTTAATCCAAGTAAATATTCCCTGTTTTAGGTCAGTTAGGATCACCACTTTATTTTATGAATGTGAAATGTCAGAATAATAGTAGAGAGAAAGATTTATTTCAGCTTTTATTCTTTCATCACATTCCCAGTGGGTCAGAATTAGTATTTGGTAGCATTGCCTTTAAATTGTTTAACTTGTGTCAAAGGTTTCGGGTAGTCTTACGCAAGCTTCCCACAATAAGTTGGGTGAATTTTGGCCCATTCCTCCTGACAGAGCTGGTGTAACTGAGTCAGGTTTGTAGGCCTCCATGCTCACACACGCTTTTTCAGTTCTGCCCACAAATTTTCTATAGGATTGAGGTCAGGGCTTTGTGATGGCCACTCCAATACCTTGACTTTGTTGTCCTTAATTAGTGATCGGGATCATATTGACAACATCGGATGAAATTGCAGAGTGCGAAATTCAAATTACAAAAATAGTATTATTAAACATACAAGTGTTATACAACATTCAAAAGCGTAGAATCTTGGTAATCGAACCGCGTTGTCGGATTTACAATAGGCTTTACGTCCGAGAGCAGAACATTTGATTGTCTGAGGACAGCGCCCCACAACAACATATTATTCAAACCAGCACAGGCGTTACAAAATTAAAAATAGCGATAAAATAAATCACTTACCTTTGAAGATCTTCCTCTGTTTGCATTCCCAAGGGTCCCAACCTAATCCTCAGGTTGTCAAATATCTAAATAAACGATTATATTTCAGACGGAGAACAGTCTGTTCAATAGGAAAGAAAAATAACGAAGACCGCGCACCCATTCACGAGCGCCAAAACAGTAGTGTCCTCTTCATGAGCCACCTGGAACAACTACAATTACTTGTTCATTTTTCAAAAAAGAAGCCGGAAACCATGTCCAAAGACTGTTGACATCTAGTGGAAGCCATAGGAACTGCAATCTGGGAGCTATTCCCCTGTATAGTCAATAGGGAGCCGTAGGAAAGACTGTGACCTCAATTTCCGGATATATTTTCCTGAGGTTTTTTCCTGCCATATCAGTTCTGTTATACTCACAGACATTTCTGTTATACTCGAAGAAACTGTGTTTTCTATCCAATACTGTCAATTATATGCATATCCTAGCTTCTGGACCTGAGTAAAAGGCAGTTTACTTTGGGCACGTCAGACTCTCCGTACTTCCAAACACTGACCCCTAGCCCTAAGAGATTTTAAGCCATTTTGCCACTACTTTGGAAGTATGCTTGGGGTCACTGTCCATTTGGAAGACCCATTTGCAACCAAGCTTTAACTTCCTGACTGATGTCTTGAGATGTTGCTTCAATATATCCACATATTTTCCTTCCTTATGATGCCTTCTATTTTGTGAAGTGCACCAGTCCCTCTTGCAAGCAAAGCACCCCCACAACATGATGCTGCCACCCCTGTGCTTCACGGTTGGGATGGTGTTCTTCGGCTTGCAAGTCTCCCCCTTTTTCCTCCAAACATAACGATGGTCATTATGGCCAAACAGTTCCATTTTTGTTTCATCAGACCAGAGGACGTTTCTCAGAAAAGTACGATCTTTGTGCCCTTGTGCAGTTGCAAACCGTAGTCTGGCTTTTTTATGGTGGTTTTGGAGCAGTGGCTTCTTCTTTGGTGTGCGGCCTTTCAGGTTATGTCAATATAGGACTTGTTTTACTGTGGATATAGATACTTTTCTACCATCTTGACAAGGTCTTTTGCTGTTGTTCTGGGATTGATTTTCACTTTTCGCACCAAAGTACGTTCATCTCCAGGAGACAGAACGCGTCTCCTTCCTGAGCAGTATTACGGCTGCGTGGTCCCATCGTGTTTATACTTGCGCACTATTGTTTGTACAGATGAACGTGGTACCTTCAGGCCTTTGGAAATTGCTCCCAAGGATGAACCAGACTTGTGGAGGTCTACAATTGTTTTTCTGAGGTCTTGGCTGATTTCTTTTGATTTTCCCATGATGTCAAGCAAAGAGGAGTTTGAAGGTAGGCCTTTAAATACATCCACAGGTACACCTCCAATTGACTCAAATGATGTCAATTAGCCTAAAAGAAGCTTCTAAAGCCATGACATCACTTTCTGGAATTTTCCAAGCTGTTTAACTACTTACGGAGTGGTAGTCCTACCGACACTACCCGGTGAAATGCAAGGCGCAAAATTAAAAATCCAAAAGTTCAATTATTAAACATTCATCAATATACAAGTGTTGCATAGTCATCAAAAGCTCTGCTTCTTGGCAATATCACAGCATTGTCAGATTTCAAAAAGGCTTCATGGCGAAAGCACAACATTTGATTGTTTGAGGATAGCACCTCCAATATTTCCCATTAGCATAAAACAAATCCCTTACCTTTTGAAGAACTTCTTCTGAGGGCTTCCCAAGTGTCCAACGAAGACATCCAATGGTTCTTTTGTTAGAAAAAGTCCTTTATTATATCCATATATCTCAGTTTGGTTGGCGCGTTATGTTCAGAAAATCCAACGTCGAATCGCCCATTGAAACATGAACAGAATGTGTTCAAATATACCTATCAACTTTTCCTAAACAAATCAAATACCAGTTAAAATGCATCCTTAGCTATCCTTTTATGAATATTAGCGATAATATTTCACTCGGATGGTCACCTATACCTTATATAAGTAAAATAAAGTGGGGCGCGCAGCCAGACTCGTGCCCGAGAAAACTTGTTGACATCTGAGCTACCTTGACCATTTCCTGTACCTATTCATTGTGTTTACTCCAATCTCTCTGAGTCTTTGTATATAGACTGTTGACATCTAGTGGAGGCCATAGGTACTGCAGTCTCAGTCCTGGTTACAAATGGATTCAATGGGGAGTGTGTCAAACAGAGCAATAGGTCACCAGAAAGTGATATCCGGGTATAGATTTTTCTTGGGTTTTCGCCTGCTAAATGAGTTCTCTTATACTCACAGACATTATGTTAACACTTTTAGAAACCTCAGAGTGTTTCCTATCCAATAGTACTAATTATGTGCATATCCTATTTTCTGAGCCTGAGTGGCAGGCATTTTGCTTTGGGAACGCCAGACTCTCCAAAACCATCACCACACCTGCCGCTCCCTAAGAAGTTAAAGGTTTAAAGTCAATTTAGTGTATGTACACTTCTAACCCACTGGAATTGTGATACAGTGAATTATAAGTGAAATAGTCTGTCTGTAAACAATTGTTGGGAAAATGACTTGTGTCATGCACAAAGTAGATGTCCTAACCGATTTACCAAAACTATAGTTTGTTAACAAGACATTTGTGGAGTTGTTGAAATACGAGTTTGAATGACTCCAACCTAAGTGTATGTCAACTTATGTATATATACATATTTTTTTACTTTTATTTAACTAGGCATGTCAGTTAAGAACAAATTCAAATTCTAAGTGTATGTAAACTTCCGACCTCAACTGTATGTGTAGTAATGGGAAATATAGAAAAAGAGAGAGAGAATATAATTCAGAGAAAACGTATAGTGCAAGAGGTAGAGAGAATAAGGCTACGAGAGACAGACATGAGCAGAGAGAGAGTGAAGTGACAAAAAGAGAAAAGAGAAAGATTGAAAGAGGATAGTAATGGGAAATATAGAAAAAGAGAGAGAGAATATAATTCAGAGAAAATGTATAGTGCAAGAGGTAGAGAGAATAAGGCTAGGAGAGACAGACATGACCAGAGAGAGAGTGGAGAAGTGAAGGAAAATAATTATCTATGTGCTCAATTCTACACAAACAACAACCCCAATTTATGGCCCCAATGAGGTATACACTACTGCGGCATTTCTCCATTCTCTAAAACATCCCTCCTATACAGTAGCTCCTACAGGTTCAGATGCTTTCAAGAACAGCATGGAAGGGAAGGTCTTTGCAAAATGTATATATTTCGGCATGGTCTATTTGTTTGTTTTTTTGAAAGAGCCTCTCTCCCCTCTCTTCCTCCCCCTCTCCCTCTTTATCATCTCTCACACCCTCCCTCGCCTCTCTTCCTCCCTCCTCTTTATCATCTCTCACACCCTCCCTCCCCTCTCTTCCTCCCTCTCTCCCTCTTTATCA
>QNTS01001723.1:77298-145669 GCA_003317085.1 Hucho hucho | reverse complement strand
TATATGTGCATAGTGCTGTATTAATATATGTGCATAGTGCTGTATTACTATATGTGCATAGTGCTGTATTAATATATGTGCAGGGTGCTGTATTAATATATGTGTTTGTCAAATTTATTTAATGTCAGGGACTGGCAGACTAGTCAGGATCGAGGGAAAGATGAATGGAGCAAAGTACAGAGAGATCCTTGATGAAAACCTGATCGCACAGTACCTCAGTCTGGGGTCAAGGTTCACCTTCCAACAAGACAACGACCCTAAGCACACAGCCAAGACAATGCAGGAGTGGCTTGGGACTTGAACCCGATCGAACATCTTTGGAGAGACCTGAAAATATCTGTTTAGCGACGCTCCCCATCCTACCTGACAGAGCTTTAGAGGATATGCAGAGAAGAATGAGAGAAACTCCCTAAGTATAGGTGTGCCAAGCTTGTAAAAAGGCAAAGGGAATTTTTTTTTTTATAATTGTAGCGTCATACCCGAGAAGACTCGATGCTGTAATCACTGCAAAACGTGCTTCAACAAAGTACTGAGTAAAGAAAGGGTCTGAATACTTATGTAAATGTAATTTCAGTTTCTTTCTTAAATACATTTCTAAAATAAAAATAAAACAGTTTTTCCTTATTCATTATAGGGTATTGTATGTAGATTGATGAGGAAATAAAATAATTTAATCCATTTCAGAATAAGGCTGTAACGTAACAAAATGTGGAAAATACCTTCCGAATGCACTGTATCTAAAAGTTTGTATATTTGGAGTTTTTCTAAATCTTTCTCTATCTATTAATACCTGTTGCATTTACTAAGATGTAGTAAAAGTACTAGGCTATTTCGCCATATTGTGTCAGGCCTGGTGTCTACTAAATTGTATTGAAAGAGATATCTACATTTTGAAATAGTCTCTGAATAGTTGTAACAGAAGTAATAATCTTTGCCTATCCAATAGCCTACTTTGTCTGGGTTTTGAAATCATTTAAGAATATATTATCCTCTGGTCACATTTTGGATACATTTTTGAATATGTACAGTCTATGTCAATATGTATAAGTTATAAGTCATTTGTTTCTACAATTTAAATACCGTAGAGTTTTTTGTTGTGTTGAGTGTTAAATTGACATGAAGAGTTTGGGCTCTTTAAAGTTAACTTGTAATTGTCATTTGTTCTTTGTTTTTGAGCTATGTCTATTTGTTTAAAATGTGTGAGAATTTGCTTTATCTTGAAACTCAGCATTCTAGAATTATATTGGGGTCTAAAGGATTCAGTTATTTCATGTTTATTCACAAGCATGTGTGTGATGGCTTAGTATGTGTATAAATGCATGCATGTTGGTCTATATGTGTACATCTGTGTGTTTGTGTAGGTAATCTGTGTGTGAGGGTTGGTGTGTTTGTGTGTGTGAGCGCGCCCAAACTGATAACGGAGTGTCTTCGCTTTCAATTCACACAGGCCTCTGCCCTACAAGTCCAGATGTTCCTCAACGTGGCCCTCACATCACTGCCAACATCATTAAGGGTTGAGCCAAGTACACACAGATTCATGTTAATGATAGCAACAGACATGGAACAAATTGATGGCTACAAGCTCCAATGACAAATGTGCAACCCATCTTTTACATTGACTACAACTAACAGCCAATGGCATCTATTCCAAGGAGAGTCATTGGGTAGGTTAGGTTGAGTGGACTGGACTGGAGCATTAGGTAATTTGTTGCCAGGTTCCTGTTCAGTAGAGCACACCGTAGTAAAACGTTTTGAAACAGAAAACAGAAATAGTTATTTCTTATTGGATAGTTTAAGATAGACCCTTCTTTTTTCCATCTGTTTCTTTCCCTTTGGTGCATAATGAACATGACCCAGTTCTGCTTTCACCTTCGATAACAGAATAGACAGACTGTTGATGTGTCAAAGGGAACAACCTCTCTCTAGGTTTACCTCAGAATGGACAATGTTCATTGTTCTCAGATCACATGCGAGACCTTTAACGGGGAACTGTTCACAGCATGGCCACGGATCTAAAATATGTGAAAGTCCCTCGCCCTGGGCTTTCCTACAGTACGACCACTGCTGTGCTGTGCTGCACCTGGATCAGTGAGAATCCATTCCTTCCAGGCATCTGCCGCAGTGATCAAGGCCAAGAGACTCAGGAGAGAATTGAAATGGGATTCATTGACTGAGCGCCATGCTGCCTCCCCTACACTACAGTGATTTCAGAAGGTGGAGTAGGCAAGTTGTTGTTCACCCAGCAGATGTAATCACACACACAAACACACACCCAGAATTGAACTCTCACCTAAACCCAAATATGAACAAACACAAACACACACCCAGAAATGAACTCTCACCTAAACCCAAATATGAACAAACACAAACACACCCAGAAATGAACTCTCACCTAAACCTAAATATGAACAAACACGCATACCAACTCTGCACAGAAAAGCGTACCAACTGTGCACACAAATCATGCACACAAAGAAATACACATGCAGGCTTACGGAAAAATGCTCAAATATCGAACATGATCACACTTTGGATGTGACTTATTGCTTGTTTTTGCCACTGAAACCCATAAATCCATTTAGGATCTGAGAGAATATAAAGGGCAAGCAATAGAAAGGGCATTTGTATTCGTGGGACCACAGCCCATTGCCTGCTTTCTCTTTGGACACCCTCCAGGTATTATAAGAGAAATGCAAAGGCACTAACGGGGGATCTTTTTTTCCTGAAAAAAGTGTTAGTAATTCAACACACCAGCCTGTTCTGATATATATCTACTAATCAAGTGTTTATTAAGCCTTAATTAATTGGTGGCAATGTATGAGGAAAGTACATCGAATACACATTTGTCTCGATGTGCGGAGAGGGAAAGGGCATACAAACAGCCTTTTGATAATGCCAAGTTCAAACAGAGGGTGAGGGCGACACTTGACTTATCAGACATGCACAAGTACGCCATCGAGTTTAGGAAACCCTTAGAATGAGGCTTGGTGCTGAGGCATGAGGCTTGGCACTGAGCGGGTCCTAAAATGGACCTCATACACACAAACCACTTGAGCACTCAGTACCGTGTCAGGTGTTTGCATACTTTACGTTCCTTGCCATAACTCCTCCGAGGGCAGTCGATAGGATTATTTACCAGTTTGCCCGGAGACTGGAGAGCTAATCAGTCGTTAGCTGGAGTAGGGATTGACATGAGTAAATGGTGTTGTTGTGCGGCCCCAGTGGAGTGGTCTGGATAGGGAGGATGTGTCAAGCTCAGAGGTAAAGGGTAAATCTTTCGGTGGTAAATTTGGTTAAATTGCTGGATCAGGGCAAACTGGGACTAATGATGCTCCCCCAAAGCTGCTCCCCCAATCTCTGAAGTTGTATGATGAATATTGAGAATTGGGATGGAAAATAAATTGAATATGCAGTTTGTGTTGTTGGTTAAGGGTTTTACACTGAGATATTTGAGTCTTTTGCTGTCTCGTTCTGTCTCACTGTTTCAAAAGTTTGATACATTTTGTTTACTAGATGTGAGTGTTTGTTTTTGGAGAGTAAAATGATTATTAGCAGGTACGGTAGCTGCAATTGTCAGTAGGCACAGCTTGAAAAATAGAACTCCCCACATATTTTGTCAATCTCTTTCTTTTTCTTTGTCATTTTCTCAGTTTCAAGGAATTCTGTAAACACACAAATACAAAAATCAGAACTGCAATATATTTTTTATTATGTCTTTGTCTGCGTTAATAATGACAAGGGGAAGAAACTCCATCTTCTCGCATCTCCTTCTTCTTCTCCCCCTTCGTTTTTTAAATAATTTGATTCCCGAGCTCATTTTTCCACTCACAACTCGTTACCTACTTCCTTGTAGACCACAGATAAGTCATCACCACTCCAGGTAGAGGAAGAAAAAAAACATTAAGCACCCCTATGAAGGAAACTAAAGGAAGCAGGCACATCCATCTTCCCCTTGCCCGAAACTCAGTTATGTACATTTTCTCTGTATATGGATCTCCTTATGGATCATCCTTTGCGGGGGCTGGAAAAATGAGAATGGCGCACTGTCCCGACGTTAGAGAAGCACTAACGACTTCCTGAGCAAGAGAAATGAGGCCTTGTCTCAGATCTGTTTGTGCATTCTCATCAAACTCCTGCAGTCATTGCCAAACATATCTTGGATCAGCCAAGGTTAGGAGAAATGCTCTCCCACTCTCAATATGGGCTTGTCGGCCCATGGTGAGACAACACAGATGGATTGTGAATCATTCAGGAGGGGCCCGCGCTCATATTAATTATGTTTTGACCTACAGTTGAAGTCGGAAGTTTACATACACCTTAGCCAAATATATTTTAACACCGTTTTTCACCATTCCTGACATTTAATCCTAGTAAAAGTTCCATGTCTTAGGTCAGTTAGGATCACCACTTTACTTTAAGAATGTGAAATGTCAGAATAATAGTAGAGAGAATTATTTATTTCAGATTTAATTCCTTTCATCACATTCCCAGTGGGTCAGAAGTTTACATACACTCAATTAGTATTTGGTAGCATTGCCTTTCTTGGGTCAAACGTTTCAGGTAGCCTTTCACAAGCTTCCCACAATAAGTTGGGTGAATTTTGGCCCATTCCTCTTGACAGAGCTGGTGTAACTGAGTCAGGTTTGTAGGCATCCTTGCTCACACACACTTTTCCAGTTCTGCCCACAAATGTTCTCAAGGATTGAGGTCAGGGCTTTGTGATGGCCACACCAATACCTTGACTGTGTTGTCCTTAACTTCTTTGGGAGCATCGCACGAGGTGACCGTTTTGGAGAGCCTGGCGTGCCCAAAGTAAAATGCCTCCCATTCAGGCCCAGAAAATAGGATATGCACATATTTAGTACCATTGGAAAGGAAACACTCTGAATTTTCTAAAAGTGTTAACATTTTGTCTGTGAGTATAACAGAACGGATATGGCAGGCAAAAACCCGAGGAATTTCTGTCCTGGAAAAAGTGGTTTTGACACATTGCCTCATTTAGAACCCCTCCCTTATGAAAATGCCCTTATAAGGGCATATGAGTGCAGTACCTATTGCTTCCTCTGGATGTCAACAGTCTCGAGAAAGTGTTCTGATTCTTTTTAGAATCCCAAAATAGCAGCAAAGGACCTTGTGAAGACGCTGGAGGAAACGTGTACAAAAGTATCTATATCTACAGTAAAATGAGACCCTTATCGACATAACATGAAAGGCTGCTCAGCAAGGAAGAGGCCACTGCTCCAAAACCGCCATAAATAAGCCAGACTACGGTTTGCAACTGCACATGGCGACAAAGATCGTACTTTTTGGAGAAATGTCTTCTGGTCTGATGAAACAAAAATATAACTGTTTGGCCATGATAACCATCGTTATGTTTGGAGGAAAAAGGGGGAATCTTGCAAGCCATCCCAACCGTGAAGCACGGTGGTGGCAGCATCATGTTGTGGGGGTGCTTTGCTGCAGGAGGGACTGGTGCACTTCACAAAATAGATGGCATGATGAGGGAGGAAAATTGACCCATCAATTTAGACAAGTGTGTCTGAGTAGGCGTCATCTAATATTTATAAAATATTTTTATCTGGACACATTCTGCTTACCTGGGATTTTTCATTATTGTAGTCTACTACTTTTACCACTTTTAGTCTTAATCTTTACTCACTGTTTAGCACATGACCTCACATGTGAAAATGGATGGGGCTGGCTTAAGGGGGTGTGAACAATGCTGAATGGGTGTAGACAAAGGAGAGCTCTCCAGTAGGTACCAACACATTCAAAGGCCATTTTCTCAAATGAGTTTACAAGTTTATCAATGTTCAAAGCATAATCACTTACCCATTGTTTCTCAAATGCAATGTTTGATATACCATTTTGTAGCTCTGAGTCTGTACTTTTATCCAATGTAAAAAACACAGATTCCATTTTTTTTTACATAAGACCGATTTGAGCCGGTCAGTCACATATTATCTCCAATGTATCGT
This sequence comes from Hucho hucho, assembly GCA_003317085.1. Lineage (NCBI taxonomy): Eukaryota > Metazoa > Chordata > Actinopteri > Salmoniformes > Salmonidae > Hucho > Hucho hucho. The sequence continues at coordinate 139,691 of QNTS01001723.1, read as the reverse complement.
CCGTCTAAAAAACCTGTCTGATTAGGAGGAATAATATCCAACAATATCTATTTAATTCTATGCGCTATGCACTTTGCTAGAAATGTATGTGTATATATTGAAGCAACATCTCAAGACATCAGTCAGGAAGTCAAAGATTGTTCGCAAATGAGTCTTCCAAATGGAAAATGACCCCAAGCATACTTCCAAAGTTGTGGCAAATTGGCTTAACTTCTTACGGAGTGGTGGGGCGCTAGCTCCCGACACTACCCGGTGAAATGCAAGGCGCCAAATTCAAAATCCAAAAGTTGAATTATTAAACATTCATCAATATACAAGTGTTGCATAGTCATCAAAAGCTCTGCTTCTTGGCAATATCACAGAGTTGTCAGATTTCAAAAAGGCTTTACGGCGAAAGCACTACATTTGATTGTTTGAGGGTAGCACCTCCAATATTTTTTTCCATTAGCATAAATTCATAAACCATCGCAGTTCACACAAAACACATTTCACAGCGAAAACAAATCCCTTACCTTTTGAAGAACTTCTGCTGAGGGCTTCCCAAGTGTCCAACGAAGACAATCCATGGTATTATATCCATAGATCTCCGTTTGGTTGGTGCGTTATGATCAGAAAATACAGCGTCCACTCGCCCATTGAACCGTGAAGAGAACTCGTTCAACCTATACCTATACACTTCTCCAAGAACAATCAAACATCATTGATAATGTATCCTTAGGAACACTTTTATGTACAGTGAGGGAAAAAGTATTTGATCCCCTGCTGATTTTGTACGTTTGCCCACTGACAAAGAAATGATCAGTCTATAATTTTAATGGTAGGTTTATTTGAACAGTGAGAGACAGAATAACAACAAAAAAATCCAGAAAAAAGCATGTGAAAAATGTTATATATTGATTTGCACTTTAACTTCTTAGGGAGCGGTGGGGCGTCGACTCCTCCATTGAAACGTGAAGAGAACTCATTCAACTTATACCTATAAACTTGTCCAAGAACAATCAAACATAATTGATAATGTATCCTTAGGAACACTTTAATGTATATGTTGTATAATATTTCAACCGGAATATAAACTGGGCGATAAGAAAGGAAAAAACCAAAGAACGCGCAAGCCGGGAGCGCGCATTTACTGGTATTGACAACTGCGTGGACACTTCCTTATTCCTCTTCTTCTTTGCTCTAAAAGCATCTAAAAAGAATCAGAACACTTTCTCGAGACTGTTGACATCCAGAGGAAGCAATAGGTAATGCATTCATATGCCCTTATAAGGGCATTTTCATAAGGGAGGGGCACTAAATGAGGCAATGTGTCAAAACCACTTTTTCCAGGACAGAAATTCCTCGGGGTTTCGTCTGCCATATCCGTTCTGTGTTAACACTTTTAGAAAATTCAGAGTGTGTCCTATCCAATGGTACTAAATATGTGCATATCCTATTTTCTGGGCCTGAATGGGAGGCATTTTACTTTGGGCACGCCAGGGTCCAAAATAAGTTAATGAGGGAAATAAGTATTTGACCCCTCTGCAAAACATGACTTAGTACTTGGTGGCAAAACCCTTGTTGGCAGTCAGACGTTTCTTGTAGTTGGCCACCAGGTTTGCACACATGTCAGGAGGGATTTTGTCCCACTCCTCTTTGCAGATCTTCTCCAAGTCATTAAGGTTTCGAGGCTGACGTTTGGCAACTCGAACCTTCAGCTCCCTCCACAAATGTTCTATGGGATTAAGGTTTGGAGACTGGCTAGGCCACTCCAGGACCTTAATGTGCTTCTTCTTGAGCCACTCCTTTGTTGCCTTGGCTATGTGTTTTGGGTCATTGTCATGCTGGAATACCCATCCACGATTTATTTTCAATGCCCTGGCTGAGGGAAGGAGGTTCTCACCCAAGATTTGACTGTACATGGCCCCGTCCATCGTCCCTTTGATGCGGTGAAGTTGTCCTGTTCCCTTAGCAGAAAAACACCCCCAAAGCATAATGTTTCCACCTCCATGTTTGACGGTGGGGATGGTGTTCTTGGGGTCATAGGCAGCATTCCTCCTCCTCCAAACACGGCAAGTTGAGTTTATTCCAAAGAGCTCCATTTTGGTGTCATCTGACCACAACACTTTCACCCAGTTGTCCTCTGAATCATTCAGATGTTCATTGGCCAACTTCAGACGAGCGTGTATATGTGCTTTCTTGAGCAGGGGGACCTTGCGGGCGCTGCAGGATTTCAGTCCTTCACGGCGTAGTGTGTTACCAATTGTTTTCTTGGTGACTATGGTCCCAGCTGCCTTGAGATCATTGACAAGATCCTCCCGTGTAGTTCTGGGCTGATTCCTCACCGTTCTCATGATAATTGCAACTCCACGAGGTGAGATCTTGCATGGAGCCCCAGGCCGAGGGGGATTGACAGTTCTTTTGTGTTTCTTCTATTTGCGAATAATCACACCAACTGTTGTCACCTTCTCACCAAGCTGCTTGGCGATGGTCTTGTAACCCATTTCAGCCTTGTGTAGGTCTACAATCTTGTCCCTGACATCCTTGGAGAGCTCTTTGGTCTTGGCCATGGTGGAGAGTTTGGAATCTGATTGATTGATTGCTTCTGTGGACAGGTGTCTTTTATACAGGTAACAAACTGAGATTAGGAGCACTCCCTTTAAGAGTGTGCTTCTAATCTCAGCTCGTTACCTGTATAAAAGACACCTGGGAGCCAGAAATCTTTCTGATTGAGAGGGGGTCAAATACTTATTTGCCTCATTAAAATGCAAATCAATTTATAACATTTTTCACATGCGTTTTTCTGGATTTTTTTGTCAAAACAATGTCTAGAGACTGTTGACATCCAGTGGAAGCAATAGGTACTGAAATCTTACTCCCTTATATGGTCATTTTCAATAGGGAGGGATTCAAAATGAGGCAATGTGTCAAATACACTTTTTCCAGGACAGAAATTCCTCGGGTTTTCATCTGTTATATCAGTTCTGTTATACTCACAGACAATATTTTAACACTCTTAGAACCTTCAGAGTGTTTCCTATCCAATAGTACTAATTATGTGCATATCCTATTTTCTGGGCCTGAGTGGGAGGCATTTTACTTTGGGAACGCCAGACTCTCCAAAACCGTCACCTCGGGAGCTGCTCCGTAAGAAGTTAAGAACAAATTCTTATTTGCAATGACGGCCTACCCCGGCCAAACCCTGACACTGGGCCAATTGTGCGCCGCCCTATGGGACTCCCAATCACAGCCGCTTGTGATACAGCCTGGAATCGAACCAGGGTCTGTAATGATGCCTCTACCACTGAGAAACAGTGCCTTAGACCGGGAGAGCCAGAGGTAGCTCATTGTCATAGTTTATGCTCTGTCTATCATTGTTGTGCTGCTTGTTCTCTCTGTCGGTCTCTCCTTCCATCCCATCTCATTGTCTCTCCTCTATGACTGTGTCTGGCTGCCCCCTCTCTCTCATGTAAAGTGTGGTGTACTGCAGGGCAGCTCACTAGGCCCTCTACTCTTTTCTACTTCCACCAATGACCTCCCACAGGCATTAAACAAAGCATGTATGTCCACGTTTGCTGATGATTCAACCATACAGTATACGTGTCATCAACCACAGCTAATGAAGTCACTGAAACTCTTAACAAGGTGTTGCAGTTAATTTTGGAATGGGGGGTTAGTAATAAAATGACACTGAACATCTCTAAAACTGAGAACAAAAATAATTTGCTAACTTCTATACCTCAGCTGAATCTCGTAATGACTGGTGTGGCTGTAGAACAAGTTGAGGAGTATAAATTACTTGGTGTTACCTCAGATTGTAAACTGTCATGGTCAACACATATACAGTGCATTCGGAAAGTACAACATGACTTTTTCCACATTTTGTTATCTTACAGCCTTATTCTAAAATGACAAAAATGAAAACATTTTTGCACATTTATTTAAAATAAATTTGCTATGACCCTTTGCTATGAGACTCGAAATTGAGCTCAGGTGGATCCTGTTTCCATTGATCGTCCTTGAGATGTTTCTACAACTTGATTGGAGTCCACCTGTGGTGAATTCAAATGATTGGACATAATTTGGAAAGGCACACACCTGTCTATATAAGGTCCCACAGTTGACAGTGCAAGTCAGAGCAAAAACCAAGTCATGAGGTCGAAGGAATTGTCCGTAGAGCTCCGAGACAGGATTGTGTCGAGGCACAGATCTGGGGAAGGGCACCAAAAAATGTCTGCAGCATTGAAGGTCCCCAAGAACACAGTGGCCTCCATCATTCTTAAATGGAAGACATTTGGAAACACCAATACTCTTCCTAGAGCTGGCCCTCCAGCCAAACTGAGCAATCAGGGGAGAATGGCCTTGGTCAGGGAGGTGACCAAGAACCCGATGATCACTCTGACAGAGCTCCAGAGTTCCTCTGTGGAGATGGGAGAACCTTCCAGGACAACCATCTCTGCAGCACTATACCAATCAGGCCTTTACGATAGAGAGACTAGAGGGACCAGACGGAAGGCACATGACAGCCCGCTTGGAGTTTGCCAAAAGGCACCTAAAGGACTCTCAGACCATGAGAAACAAAATTCTCTGGTCTGATGAAACCAAGATTGAACTCTTTGGCCTGAATGCCAAGCGTCACGTCTGGAGGAAACCTGGCACCATCTCTACAGTGAAGCATGGTAGTGGCAGCTTCATGATGTGGGGATGTTTTTAAGAGGCAGGGACTGGGAGACAGGACAGAGGGAAATATGAACAGAGCAAAGTACAGAGAGATCCTTGATGAATGTTTATAAATGTATGTTCATTTTAGTGTTTTGTTTGTAATGTCTTTTTCATTAAGTCAAATCCCAGTAAGACTAGCTGTCGCCAATGTGGTCCTAATAAATCAAATCAAAAATCTCTCTATCTTTTTATTTGCATTTCTTTACCTTATCTCGCTCTTTCTTTCACTCATGTTATCTCGTTCTATTTCTCTGCAGTCTCTTTTTTTCCAGCTTGCTCCAACTTCTTCTCAATGCCCCCTTACTGATCTATCGTCAGTCATCACGCTTTGCTCAACTATAAATAATGATAGAAGGAAGAACGGGATAAAAGACAGAATATAGAAATGAATGATGTGTCAAGTCAACTTATACCCCATATACAGTATTTCTTCTGGGAGAACGGGAGACATGGAAGGACATGTACTTTTTAGTTATCTGAAGATGAGGGGCTGTTCCCACAGATGAAAGTGGTTGCCATAGAGAGACGAGAACGGAAGAAGGAAAAATAATTCCAGATTGTGTTACGCCCTGAAAAATGTGCATGCCTCTGTATACATACTGTGTGTGTGTGTGTGTGTGTGTGTCTGTGTTTGCAGAGTTTCGACCTCTGCGCTGTGGTAAATTTGCTTCTCTAAATCCTTGTGGATTAGCTATGATCTCCACAGATCCCGTTTGTGCCTCAGCCAATACAGCACAACACGTGTGTGGGACACAGATTGGGAACACATTTATTTCTCTATTTCATTTAATTCAAAAGCATGGCATGAAAGACTATCCATAAATTATGTATTACAAAATAAATGTCTAAATATGAGTATTTCAGATAACATTATGCAAACCGGGTACTTAATTTTTCTGGTTGATATTACCATATGACTTTGATTTGGTGTAATCATGTTGATTTAGGATCAAGTCTAAAGAGTATAGTGTATGACCTTGGGATTGGTTTTGGTGCTTTGGGGAGTTAAGATCAGTCCTAACTTCAGTCATAGAAGGTTTTTCTGCATTTTCAGAGGTCTGTTTGCTGGATAGTGTCTCAGACAGATTGTTTTCCCAGGTAATGAATGGGTTACGGTAGAAGACTAATGATTTCTAAATTAAGTGTCAACTCCTTCCACATTACAGGACACACTGTTAGGAAAATCAAATACACTTCCGAAAGGACAAATGTCAAAAAACAAATCTTTGTGACAATTGAATTTCCAACCTCTGTCAAACTCCTTTTCCCATGAAAAGTCAGTACAGTCAGGTCCTGAAAGACTGTCAAAGGGAAGATTTTGGCAAGCCTCTTACCATTATACAGTATCATGCGACGACTAACGAGAAACTTTGTTCAGGATTTGTTCAGATTTTTCACATCTCTCAAATTTCAGAATGGGAGGGGACATTTGGCCCATAGACTTGCCTGAAACACATATATATATATATTCTATGTATTTGATTATGGGGTAGATCAGCTTTAATATTGCAGATTCTTATATTTTGGCTTCCATCAATGTAATTGTCTGCATCATTTCCAATCCCTCATATATTCTTTTGAAAATATATATATATTTTGGGGGGTATATATATATATAAAAAATATTTTCCTTTATTATTTTCCCCTAACCCAACCATCCCTCCCCTAATTGGAGTAAACTAATGGACAACAACACTTAAGAAGTCAGAGAAGGAAATCCTGCTTTCACAGGAACAGGCCCAGATCCCCGCCTTTTGCCCAAAGAAAATGCGCAGGAAAACGGGCCGCAGATCGGGCAGTCTTCTGAGAATCTGTAGGCAAGAGAGTAACCTCCCTGTTACTAGCGCCCCACCACTCTCTAAGTAGTTAACTTCTTAACTTCTTAGGGAGCAGTGCATGAGGTGACCGTTTTGGAGACCCTGGCGTGCCCAAAGTAAAATGCCTCCCATTCAGGCCCAGAAAATAGGATATGCACATATTTAGTACCATTGGATAGGAAACACTGTCTGTCTACCAGAATAAAGTTTCTAAGAGTGTTAGAAGATTGTCTGTGAGTATAATAGAACGGATATAGCAGGCAAAAACCCGAGGAATTTCTGTCCTGGAAAAAGTATATTTGACACATTGCCTCATTTTGAACCCCTCCCTGTTGAAAATGACCATATAAGGGAGTAAGATATCAGTACCTATTGCTTCCACTGGATGTCAACAGTCTCTAGACAGTGTTTTGATTATGTTTAGTTGCTCAGGATGGTAATAGAAGAAGAATTGGGAAGTGGTCACCAGATGTAAACAGAAGAGGATGCGCGTTCACCGGCTTGCGCGCGCTGTATTTTTTTCCTTTCCTATCGCCAAGTTTATAATCCGTTTGAAATATTATACTAAATATACATAAAAGTGTTCCTAAGGATACATTATCAATGATGTTTGATTGTTGTTGGACAAGTGTATAGGTATAGGTTGAACGAGTTCTCTTCACGGTTCAATGGGCGAGTGGACGCTGTATTTTCTGATCATAACGCACCAACCAAACGGAGATTTATGGATATAATAAGTGACTTTTTCTAACAAAGGAACCATGGATTGTCTTCGTTGGACACTTAGGAAGCCCTCACCAGAAGTTCTTCAAAAGGTAAGGGATTTGTATTCGCTGTGAAATGTGTTTTGTGTGAACCGCGATGGTTTATGAATTTATGCTAATGGATAAATATTGGAGGTGCTACCCTCAAACAATCAAATGTAGTGCTTTCGCCGAAAATCGCCGAAAATAGGATATGCACTTTCGCAGAAAACAGGATATGCACATAATTAGTACTATTGGATAGGAAACACTCTGAAGTTTCTAAGGGTGTTAAAATAATGTATGTGAGTATAACAGAAGTGATATAGCAGGCGAAAACCCGAGGAAAATCCATCCGGATTTGCAGTTTTTTTTGTAAATGAGCATCTTCTCCATTGTGCCTATTGCATACAACTTTATGTAGGACTGAGACTGCAGTACCTATGTCTTCCACTAGATGTCAACAGTCAAAGACTGGGAATTGTAGCAGTGACCAGAACGGATAGGGAGAGGAAATTGTCAGGCGACCACTTTTGTAAACAAGGTTTGACGCCCGCGAGATTGTGAACGCGGACCACTTTATTTTCCTTTCCTATCGTTCACGTTATTGTCCGGTTGAAATATTACAGCAAATATACCCAAAAGGATACCTAAGGATACATAAAAAATGATGTTTAATTTGTTTGTTGAAAGTGTATAGGTATAATTTGAACGTGTTCTCTTCACGGTTCAATGGGCGACTCAACGGTGGATTTTATGATCATACCACGCCATCCAAACGGAGATTTATAGATAATAATAAATGACTTTTTCTAACCAAAGAAGCATGGATTGTCTTCGCTGGACACTTGGGAAGCCCTCAGCAGAAGTTCATCACAGGTAAGCGATTTTATATTAGCGATTTTATGCGTTTTGTGAGACCCGTGTTGGGTTATGGATTTATGCTAATGCGTAAATATTAGAGGTGCTACCCTCAAACAATCAAATGTTGTGCTTTCGCTGTAAAGCCTTTTTGAAATATGACAAGAATCTGAGATTTTGATGACTATGCAACAATTGTATATTTATGAATGTTTAATAATTCAACTTTTGGATTTGAATTTGGTGCCTCACATTTCACCGGGTAGTGTCGGGAGTGGGGCGCTAGGCCTACGGCATATAGTGCTCACTCAGTCTCAGTCCCTCTGCCTCTCTCCATTTGTTCAGCTGCTAGGGGGTCTCCTTGAAACAGGGTCAGGGGCAATGTGAGAGTTTGTGTGAGAGACAGAGAGAGAGAGAGAGAGCGGGCCAATCCCGACACTACCCGGTGAAATGCAAGGCGCCAAATTCAAAATCCAAAAGTTGAATTATTAAACATTCATCAATATACAAGTGTCGCACAAGGTTAGTAGCTACATTTTACGACAGGTACAGCTCATTGGCTATCTAGTTAGCTTTGTTTGATCCCGATTGGTGCTTATTTGACAAAGTTAGAGTCGTTCAAGTGAAGACCGCCCGCGTCATCGGCGTGCCATGAAGGCGTCGCTCTCTGATTAAATATAGTGTCCTATAGGATATACTACACCCCTAATGATATAGTGAAGTCTGGTTAAGTTCTAGGATCTCTGAGGAATACATACGAATGTGATTTGACTGGTTGAAACAACGTTTAGGGTTAGATTTTCACAGATTCCTTTCTTTGCCAATTGAACGAGTGGAAATACAAAATCGACCGTGCATGCTATATGGACCTTTTTAGTATATGAAAAATGATTTTATCTAACAAAATGACACTTCAAGTTATCTCTGGGACCCTTTGGATGATACATCAGAGCAATATTTAAGAATGTAAGTACACATTTCACTTTCAGAGGGGAATTTATCAAAACTATCGCAGTGAAAAAAGTGTTTGGTTGTTAGGAGCTCTCCTCAAACAATAGCATGGCATTTTTAAGCAGTAATAGCTACTGTAAATTGGACAGTGCAGTGATATTAACAAGAATTTAAGCTTTCAGCCGATATAAGACACTGATATGTACCAACATTTGTTGTTTCTCTAAAATCTGCGATTTATGACACAAGGCGCTGGATGATTTACAACTGTCCCGTTAACGGGACGCCGATCCCTAAGAAGCTCTAGCTCTAGCTAAAATTGAAGATATTTTGTTCAAATTTAGCTAGCTATGACAATCGGTTTGTATTGCTAGTACTCTATTGATTGGGAGTATGGTTAATTGTTAAGCTGGCTAGCTAGCTAGCTACATGTCAAAACAAAAGACCCCAAGTTGAAGTTTGCTAGCGGACGTTAGATGGCTGGCTCGATAGCTAACATTACCTGTATGAACTGTGTGTAGTGATGTTATCTCAGGATGCCATTTCGCATCTATTGTATAATAATGCTAAAATATTTGTATCTGGAATTTGTCTTTCAGCATCAGTAGAACACGCCTGACTCCTTCACCAGTCATACAAGGAGAATGGTCTAATGCCTCCCATCAAAAAGAGAGCTGGCCCAAGCAAGCACAGGCTACACCTGAAGCATGAGGACTTGCAGCGACTGGTGAACTTCATCAACAACTACTCAGAGGATAATGCAATAGTATTACCAGGACGCCACCCAGGAAACAAACACTTGGTGGAAAGCTGCTGCCATCCCATGTGACATAAGCAGCAGTGTGGTGTCTCTACAAGGAATCGATGACAACACTTGTTTTGTAAAGCATAAACACATTTTGATTGTTTAATTGACCTCCAACATGATTGGCACTACTTTTATTTATCTCACATTATTTCTGTATTTTCCAGAGGTACGTGTTGTCGGGCTGTCTTCCTTCAGGAATCTGTGGAGAAAATTGCTGCCCCACATCTCAAGTACTAAGCCCAGGACCTGTGATAGCAGTGCCAGAGGAACAACTGACAGATCTGAAGACCTGATAATATGCCAGAAGCTGTTGTCAGGAGGCTGAAAAAGCAAGAGCAGCATCTCCTGCTTGTTCAGAGTGAGCTGTCTGTCTACCAGAATATGGTTGCTGACTGCAAGACCATCTGTCAAGACCTGCAGTTGTCTCTGGGGGCCCCTACTGAACCAGCAAGCAAAGACATCAGGATGCATTACAGCTTTGATTTTGATCAGCAAGTAAGAAACAGTTCCTTCTTTAAACTGATTAAGGATATACAGTGAGGGAAAAAAGTATTTGATCCCCTGCTGATTTTGTACGTTTGCCCACTGACAAAGAAATTATCAGTCTATAATTTAATGGTAGGTGTATTTGAACAGTGAGAGACAGAATAACAAAAAAATCCAGAAAAACACGTGAAAAATGTTCTATATTGATTTGCATTTTAATGAGGGAAATAAGTATTTGAACCCCTCTCAATCAGAAGGATTTCTGTCTCCCAGGTGTCTTTTATATAGATAACAAGCTGAGATTAGGAGCACTCCCTTAACTTCTTAGGGAGCAGCACACGAGGTGACCGTTTTGGAGACCCTGGCGTGCCCAAGTAAAATGCCTCCCATTCAGGCCCAGAAAATAGGATATGCATATATTTAGTACCATTGGATAGGAAACACTCTGAATTTTCTAAAAGTGTTAACCATTTGTCTCTGAGTAAAACAGAACGGATATGGCAGGCGAAACCCCGAGGAATTTCTGTCCTGGAAAAAGTGGTTTTGACAGAGTGTCTCATTTGGAACCCCTCCCTTATGAAAATGCCCTTATAAGGGCATATGAATGCAGTACCTATCGCTTCCTCTGGATGTCAACAGTCTCGAGACACTGTTCAGATTTTTATTAGATGCATTAGAGCAGAGAAGAAGAGGAATCAGGAAGTGTCCCCTCAGATGTCCTGTACAAGACAATGCGCGCTCCCGCCAGGCTCGTCCTTTGTTTTTTTTCCGTTCTTATCGCCCAGTTTATATTCTGGTTGAATTATTATAGTAAATATACATAAAAGTGTTCCTAAGGATACATTAAAAAGGATGTTTGATTGTTCTTGGACAAGTTTATAGGTAATAGTTGAACGAGTTCTCTTCACGTTTCAATGGAGGAGTGGAGGCTGTAGTTTCTGAATATAAACGCGCGAACCAAACGGAGATTTATGGATATAATACATGACTTTTTCTAACAAAAGAACCATGGATTGTCTTCTTTGGACACTTGGGAAGCCATCAGCAGAAGTTCTTCAACAGGTAATTGATTTGTTTTCGCTGTGAAATGTGTTTTGTGTGAACCGTGAAGGCTAATGAATTCATGGTAATGGGAAAAATAGTGAAGGTGCTACCCTCAAACAATCAAATGTGGTGCTTTCGCCGTAAAGCCTTTTTGAAATCTGACAATGCTGTGATATTGCCAAGAAACAGAGCTTTTGATGAGTATGAAACACTTGTATATTGGTGCATGTTTAATAATTCAACTTTTGGATTTTGAATTTGGCGCCTTGCATTTCACCTGGTAGTGTCGGGAGTGGGGCGCTGGCGCCCCAATGCACCTTGCTGCTCCTTAATTAAGAGTGTGCTCCTAATCTCCTAATCTCAGTTTCTGTGGACAGACACCTGTCATTGCATTGTATGAGGTTCTTCTTCTTATCTAAACTTGGAAGGTGAATTGATGTTGTGCAAGGTTGTAATGTCTTCTAAAAATGTTTTGTTATTCCCTGTTTTACAGGTTTGATGCTCTGGAGCCTGGTGTTGTTGTTGGTAAGGAGCGTTCGGACTCACTCAGGACCAGGTTTCAGCTGCTGCGCAATGCTGACATCCTTCCTCCCATAGATGGTCTTCCTCCCATAGATGGTCTGCCTGGACTGGACACAGCTAGACAAATGTATATTTCTGAGAAGATCAGGTAGTTTTGCAACGAAGAGGAGATGGACATCACATGCACCAAAGTCAAGGGGAGGACAGAAACAGGCTCTCCGAATATAGATTCCCTTCATGTGTGGTTCGAACGGACCAGTCATCAGCACTATCTGCAGGGCCTCTATTCAAATGACTCTCTCCTAACATGTGACTGCTACTATTATTGTGGCTGCTACTGTTATTTTATCCTGCTTCTCAGCCAATTTACCCCCTGATTGTATGCATATAACTAACTTGTCTATCACTGATATCGTTGTTGATATTGTTCTTGCACATACTGTATATTATTTTATTTATATTGACACTATCTATTTCTAATATTGCTACTATGCACGTAACCATTTGGCTGTACCGTTTACACCTTCTATGGAGACCCATCCACTTAGCAAGATGTGGCCAGTGGTGTAAAATACTTACAGTTGAAGTCGGAAGTTTACATGCACTTAGGTTGGAGTCATTAAAACTCGTTTTTCAACCACTCCACAAATTTCTTGTGAACAAACTATAGTTTTGGCAAGTGGGTTAGGACATCTACTTTGTGCTTGACACAAGTAATTTTTCCAACAATTGTTTACAGACAGATTATTTCACCTATAATGCACTGTATCACAATTCCAGTGGGTCAGAGGTTTACACACACTAAATTGACTGTGCCTTTAAACAGCTTGGAAAATTCCAGAAAATTATGTCATGGCATTAGAAGCTTCTAATAGGCTAATTGACATCATTTGAGTCAATTGGAGGTGTACCTGTGGATGTATTTTAAGGCCTACCTTCTAACTCTTTAAAGGTCTTACTCACGTCGGCTACGGAGAGCGTGATCACACAGTCGTCCAGAACTCGTGTCACTGGGCAGTTTTCGGCTGTGTTTCCCTTTGTAGTCTGTAATTGTTTACAGGCCCTGCCACATCCGACAAGCGTCGGAGCCAGTGTAGTACGATTCAATCTTAGTCCTGTATTGGTGTTTTGCCCGCTAGCGCCCCACTGCTCCCTAAGTAGTTTTAATTGACATCATGGGAAAATCAAAAGAAATCATCCAAGACCTCAGAAAAACAACAGGAGTCTCCACAAGTCTGGATCATCCTTGGGAGAAATTTCCAAATGCCTGAAGGTACCACGTTCATCTGTACAAGCAATGGTATGCAAGCATAAACACCATGGGACCACGCAGCTGTCATACCGCTCTGGAAAGAGACGCGTTCTGTCTCCTAGAGATGAACGTACTTTGGTGCGAGAAGTGCAAATCAATCCCAGAACAACAGCAAAGGACCTTGTGAAGATGCTGGAGGAAACAGGTACAAAAGTATCTATATCCACAGTAAAACGAGTCCTATATCGACATAACCTGAAAGGCCGCTTAGCAAGGAAGAAGCCACTGCTCCAAAACCGCCATAAAAAAGCCAGACTACGGTTTGCAACTGCACAAAGAAGCATGGGGGTGGCGGCATCATGTTGTGGGGGTGCTTTGCTGCAGGAGGGACTGGTGCACTTCACAAAATAGATGGCATGATGAGGGAGGAAAATTGACCCATCAATTTAGTTAAGTGTGTCTGAGTAAGCGTCATCTAATATTTATAAAATATTTTTATCTGGACACATTCTGCTTACCTGGGATTTTTCATTATTGTAGGCTACTACTTTTGCCACTTTTAGTCTTAATCTTTACTCACTGTTTAGCACATGACCTCACATGTGAAAATGGATGGGGCTGGCTTAAGGGGGTGTGAACAATGCTGAATGGGTGTAGACAAAGGAGAGCTCTCCAGTAGGTACCAACACATTCAAAGGCCCTTTTCTCAAATGAGTTTACAAGTTTATCAACGTTCAAAGCATAATCACTTACCCATTGTTTCTCAAATGCAATGTTTGATATACCATTTTGTAGCTCTGAGTCTGTACTTTTATCCAATGTAAAAAACACAGATTCCATTTTTTTTACATAAGACCGATTTGAGCCGGTCAGTCACATATTATCTCCAATGTATCGTCCGTCTAAAAAACCTGTCTGATTAGGAGGAATAATTTTCAACAATATCTTTTTAATTCTATGCGCTACGCACTTTGCTAGACATTTTTCATCACAACACTGAAGTGTAAAGGGCCTCCAATTTCTTTTATGGACTGGATCTTTATATTTAACACTTGAGTCCTGTTTCAGTAATAATGAAAACAAACCTTCTTGTTGAGTACCTGATAATATTTTTTTGTATAGGATTGGTTAAAACATGCTAATAACGGTCCTCTGTGCACATCAAAAAAGGCTTGGTATACCTCAACTGGTATGCCACCTAGCCCTGGAGTTTTCCCAGACTTAAAGGCTTTATTTGCATCAAGAAGTTCCTCATCTGTAATTTGGCCTTCACATGAATCTTTCTGTACAGCTGTTCATTTTACATTATTAATCGGAAAAATCCTTACAAAAACCCTTGATCCTTACAATTAACTTTAGTTAGTGGAGATGGAAGACACTGAAACTAAAACATATGCTTAATGTACTTTGCTTCCTCTTTCAAAATATTGTTTGGTGAATCATGGGTGACTGTTCTTTGTAACAAGTCTTAGTAAATAATTTTTGGTAGCATTTCTAAGTTGAAGATAAAAAAAAAATTGTTGCATTTTTCCCTTGCCTGAAACTTGCAAAGAAAGGCGGGTTGATCTAACGCCTGCTTCCGCTCCTCGTTGTCCACCATGATGAAATCAGGGAGGGGACTATGATTCTGTCTCCGTCCTTTCGTTCGTACGTCAGACCCGACATCTCAGACACCACTGGCCAGATTTTGATTCAACTTGGGTGAATGATGCGTCTTGCCATAGAGCTAAGATTTTATTTCTGGGTTTCCAAGATTACAATGCATCCAACAAATACGAAAAAAGAATGGTACTGTAGTCACTGCTACTCTACAGATCCTGTATCTTAATTTGAGCCAGTTTCACACAGAAGGAAAATAATCCTGCAGCAACAAGAAATGTGAAATGTTATGTGGATTATAAGTAATATAGTTTTTTTTAGGGGTTGATAGATCTTTCGTATGGGCAAATCAAGTCTAAAATGTTTAAGTGGAAATTACAAACTTTAGAAATCTCAAATACACTACAAGGAAAATTCCTGCAACAAAAGAGTGATCAAACTAAGATACAGCATCTGTAATGAACTGAAAGTCTAACCCATTGGTGTTAAATCAACTTGTCAATAAGCTAATCCGGCTTCATTACTCAAGCAGAGTTCATTGCTACAGCTTCTTAACATTGTCCACATTAAATCAACAATATATTCTGATGAGTGTGTAATCAAGGGTCAGGAGACACAATGATGAGTCTGATAGCCATACAGGACTGTACAGTAGTACAGGAATATTCAAAACAGCAACACTCCACGGTATGTCTGGCAATGCAGATAAAGTGTTCTTTGTCCAACTTCTTTCTCGTTAGCTTTGACAGAAATCCTCCATTTGCACCAGAGTAAGTTTTACACAAACGTTCCAATTAAGTCAATGTACCTAAGGCCAGAATACGGTCCTTAGTGTTTGACGGCTGTCTTTAGAATTCTCTATATCTTTAGTGTTCATGCATTGTGCACCTAGGTCCCTGAATAGTCTATAGAGCATTCTCAAATTAGAGTGCATTCAATTAGATGAATTTAAACAAAACAATGATGATTCTCTGCAGGATGTAGCATTTGTAAGTAAATCAAAATCATATGGGGCTTTTCATTTTATATTAGCGTGTGTTTACTTTATTGTGTCTTTTAGGGCCCGTTTCCTTGATACAGATTAAGCCTAGTCCTAAACTATGAAGCATGTTCAATAGATATAGTCCATTTAGGGACGGTTTACCGGACACAGATTATTCCTAGATCAAGACTATAATGTATCAATGGAGATACTTTAAACAGATTTTTTAGTGCACCAGAACTAGGTCTAATCTTTTCCGGGAAATTGGCCTTTAGTATTGCAATTCCTGAATAGAATTTTGTCCTGTGTCTTCTACTGGAGCTGCCCTCTTGGCAATGTTTTGCTGGTAGAAGAGATTCATTACTATATCTCAATGGGAATATCTGGTAGACGGTAGACTCAGCGATATGACGTAGGTGCACAAATTAAACAGCATAGTGGATACATTTCCGCCACAACTGTTGAAGTGTTGAAGCGTGTGGCTAAACTTCTCAGCTGTTTTTTGTCCCGTACCTACCACACTCTAACAGTGTGAGGCGAACCCATGCACATGCGCAGGAACTATGTGTGACTGTGTGAGAGCGTCTTGCATCTCGCTCATCGCAATATCTGCGGTGCTGCTCGTGGCAACATCATTTTGCTGAGTCTACCTTGAATAATGTCAATAACATCACATCCTCTTTCAGTGGTCACTGCTTTTTCAAGGTCATTGGATCCCTTGACACACATTATGGAAGACAAACAATTCAAGCTATTAAATCAGGCATACCTCCTCCTAGAATTGGGATTCAATAACAGTTTGTTCAAACACAGGAGACAAAACGATAAACACATTCTCTACCCTACAGATGAGTGCTTTATCCCGGAGAGAATGATGATGAAAGAAAAGAGGAAGAGGCAGGGGAAATCCATAGGCCCCAAGCAGAATTTATGCAAGGGGAAATAGATCCACATTGTTTTCTATTCAGTAGAATAAGCATTTGTAAGTGCTGAGGCGTTTTAATGTAATTTGAATCCAGTACAGTACAAAAGCATGGGGAGCCAGGGCACAGGAAGATTGCGGAGAAGTCGTGAACTGTGTTTCAAATCAACCGTAGGCAACGGCTGTGAGGAAAAACACAGTTTTGCCTTAGAATAACAATGTAACAATATCAAGAAAGTTTTCATTTACACAAACTCAATATATTTATATTTAAATGACTGTGGTAGCTCTGGAAGTTTCAAGAATGATATGGAACTCCGAAATTCATGAAAGTGTTTGTTTCCTCCCACTGAATGACCGAAAGCTCTCTCTCGTTGCTAAATCAGAGAGCTCGCTACGTTACCGGCTTAATATCCAACTGGCCCTTGCCATGCCTAACTAATATTATACTTTGCTGCTATGAGCATTCCCTATGGAGAAAACTGCTGCTGGACTATCATAAAAATCGGAATAAATAAGACAATGTAATTCTTAAATGTTTTCGTTACCTAATAAACTAAACTGCCAAAGTGGCCAGTCTCTCTCTCTCTCTCTCTCTCTCTCTCTCTCTCTCTCTCTCTCTCTCTCTCTCTCTCTCTCTCTCTCTCTCTCTCTCTCTCTCTCTCTCACACTAATGTCCACACAACTACATACTCGAGAGAGTTATTTGAATGTTCTTAGAAGACTTCTTTATAATTCAATTTTCTTACAGTCTGCAGAAATCTGTTTTTTTGCTTAAAAACCAAAACGCCTGAGACAAACACACACAACCGATGGATTGGAAGCACAGGGTCAGCCACAATGCAGTAACCCTGGAGCAGTTAGGAACTTGCTGTTGAGTCAATTCCTCCCCCTAATATTTAGTAATATTTGGCCAACTATGGCTAAGAACATGTCATCAGGTATTTCACCTCATATATTTATACTGCACCTGGGGCCATATGTATCGGAGTAGGAGTGCTGATCTAGGAGAAAGTTCTCCCTGTCCATTTAATCTCATTTATTGTGGTCTAAAAAACTCATACTCTAAGACACTTGATACATGTTGTAGGATGAAGTTGCCCTAGATACTGATATTGGGTTAGTTTAGCATTATTCACCATTAATGGTTAAAGTTAGGATTGGGGGTAGGGAAAGCTGACCCTAGAGCTGTACCTAAGGGAAACTTCACCACAGAGCCTTGATACATACTGCACCTGGTCTAATGCATCCTCTACTCCTTGTGAACCTTGTGGAACGGAATTCCATAATAGTAATTACTATCTGTGGCAACGGCAGCTTGTGGCGATAGCCGAGGCGCTTTATTAATTGATTTATCTTGGGTCACTTCTCAACAATATCAATATTTCGTCTGTCTGGCTAAGCTATTAGATATGATAAAACTGCAAATGGGCAATCAGAAGGCCTTGCCTGGCCCGACTTTGCGCTTATATAGTTCTAATCACACACTCAATCATTGTATTAGTCGCCAACGTGATATTTACTGCCTATTCGTTTGGCTTGGTCGAACCCGCTTCGACCTCCTTTGCACTCAGTTTCCAAATCTCTCCCCCTTTATTGGAGTGGCATTGTTATTATTTAAAGACTGGCACATTTTGGAGACCGAATGGGAGTCTGGCCTGCAGGGTACATCCCTAAATGAGGGCCGTAATTGTATTTTCATCTGTTAAATGCAGTCGTCATTACTCTGGCTAATGTGCTGGTCTGTTTTCAATCTGCCGTGACCAGACAACACTATACTATCCTCGCCAAAACGATGAACAGAATAGAGTAATGTTTCCTATCCTCCGCCCACCCTTGAAATCCTCCCTCATTCCTGCAGACAAACTTTTGACAGAGTTGCGGCAGTAGGAGAAACACAGAGAGGTTTATACTCAGTTTCAAAGACAAGACTCCCGAAATAGCACCAGAGTAATACATATACTTGTGACTTCCAAATAGGTGAGAGGGGAAAATACAGAGCTTTGCAATATAAAGGCTTTTCATTCTGTTTTGGGAAAGGCAACAAGTTCCCTATGAGAAATACCCTTATCTTTGAGAGGAGGAGGTAGGCGAAGCTCTTTACAGTCGTACCCGTATACGGGTTGAAAATTGAGGATTTGGGCACTGAGAAGCGCCTAAATTGGAACTCAGTGCCTGTACAGTAACATGCTATGAATTACGTCAGAGTTCAGGCTCTGCGCTTCACAGCTCTGTATGTGTTTTGACTGACAGACGTTCTGAACTTGAGCACCACACACAACAAGAAGGGTCCCCATCGCCCCCACTAATTGGGCAACTTTAGACATGTTTTGTAGTTGTTTGAGTAAGGGAAATGCTGTGAGTTAAGACGACTTGATATATTTTGAAAGATGAGATGTCTAAAAGTGCACTTCACATTTCCATTTAATAAAACTCATGTCATATACAGTGTCAATGTTTATGATCACTATGTTTGATGTACAGTTACACGATGACATGTCGTCACACCCTGTGTTGTTCTGAACAGAATGAGCCTATGTTTGTCTATTGTGAAGAAAATTTGCCAAGAAATAGGCACCTGAATGCACGCATGACTCCTTTCTATGCACACCAAAATTACAATCATATTTTATAACTTAGCTAGTCATGTTGGCAATATAAAAGCTTTCAAATGATGCCCACCTGACCCAGATTGTGATTTATAGTGGACCGTTTTTGGACTGCGTAAACATCAACAGTAATTGTGTGATGGCGGGGATAGAGGGTTGTGTTCCAAAGAAAACAACTACAAGTGTGCTTGCTCTAGTTCCTCAGCTAGGAGAGCTAAATAAAAATCACCTAAATGCATTGAAATGACTGCACACTTTGAAGAGGTGTGCGGCCATTTGGAGACACCAGTTAGTCCTCTCACTCAAACCCTTGTAATTTGTTTGTCGTATGTTACACCTACACCACATCTTCCAGGAATATTCATATCATGTTATTAAATGTATTTTCAGATGTTGTACATTACATTTAAAATGCACATACAATCAACAGTGTAATGTTTGGATTCAGACTTGTGTAAGGTAAACTGTTGTCGTCAAGTTTGGTCTAATAATTTTCCAATAATCTCCAAACAATTCCATTTCAATTGCTTCCATGCTTATGCATTTTCATATTTCTTCTGTAAGAAACATTTCAATTTAGCCCTATTCATATAGATCAATTCCCACGAGTGTAAAGGGTTAAGAGCACCCTACATTGTTGAGCTGACGTCTTCATCTTTGATTCAACCAACGGTTGAGAAAAAAAAGAAGGGCAAAGTGTATGGAGGGCGAGCAGGTTTCAAAACACACAAGTCATCGTTGATGCTGGAGGCTTCAAAGCCTCCCAGAAAGGTAATAGAGAAGGGAGAGCCAGTCAAATCAAATAAAAACCAAATCAAATTGTATTTGTCACATGCGCCAAATACAACAGGTGTAGACCAAACAGTTAAATGAAACAAGCCCTTGACCAACAATGCAGTTTTAAGAAAAATACCTAAAAAAGCAAGACTTAAAAGTAACAAACAATTAAAGAGTAGCAGTAAAATAACAATAGCGAGGCTATATACCGGCGGGTACCGGTACAGAGTCAATGTGCGGGGGCACCGGTTAGTCGAGGTAATTGAGGTAATATGTCCAAGAGTGTGTCCAAGTGTCAACAAGGCCTCTGCCAGGAGGAGTACATCTGGCATTCGAAGCACTACGTGTGTGTGTTTTGGCCTTTTTCCATGTCGCCAGTGATTGTTCATGTGCTAAGGCCGACACTGAGGACTTGTAAAGAGCATAATAAACAACCTCTGCATCATAGGGATTATTGGAAAGACCCCATATACGCCTCAGCTTCCATCTGAAGAATACTAAAACTCTCCAAGGTGTTACCAAGGATGAATCCTAAAGGGCACCCTGTTCCCTATATCGTGCACTGATTTTGACCAGAGCTTAATAATAAAGTAGCGCACTATATAGGGGATATCGTGCCATTTGGAACGTAGGGCTCTCCACTGGAAGGAGATTTAATCTGTCTGTAAATGAGCTCCAATGCTCTAGTGCAAAACTCAACCTGCATAATTTCATGGATGAATTCAGGTTTGGGCCTTTACTTTGCCATTACAGGTCTCACATTGTTACCTGTTCAGGTCAAGATCAATAGACTGATTGATTGAGTAAGGAGGAATTTATTTTCCAGAAAGAACTGAAGTAAATGGATATTGGATTGAATATGGAGGACATTGGCCCTCAAGAAAGAAATTGATTGGACTTGCGGGATCGATGCTCCCGAGTGGCGCAGTGGTCTAAGGCACTGCATCTCAGTGCTAGAGGCGTCACTACAGACACCCTGGTTCAAATTCCGGCTGTATCACAACCGGCTGTGATTGGGAGTCCCATTGGGCGGCGCAAAATTGGCCAAGCGTCATCCGGGTTTGGCCGGTGTAGGCTGTCATTGCAAATAATAATAGTTCTTAACTGATTTGCCTAATTAAATAAATGTTAAATAAAATAAAATGTAAAAATGCCCGGTCGCTAAAATAGCTCGCCTGGTAGGTGAATGACTTATGTTGGCTGCATTGACGGTATATGTGTGAGAAAGATTTATTGTGGCAGTATTGGAAGTTTATGTGTAAGATTATCTTGATTGTTTGAACCCTACTTTGGATGAATTTGAAAGTGCATGTCACAACATACTTATCCAACATGTCACCATTATGCAATGCACTGTCTACCAATCATAGTTCAGAGTAAGAAAGGACCATAACCTACTGCCGTAATCCATTACTGTCATCTTTGCTAGTTAAGGTACAGTACATGTTTGCAATGATCAAAATTTGAAAGCATTGAATAAATCAGACATAGCCTGGTCCCCGATCTGTGCAGTATAGCTGTACCAATTGGCCTTAAGATTGAACCCCCTGTTTCTATTACATTACACATGGAATCAGCCAAAGCTCAACCCAAAACACTATGTACACATCTCTCCTTCTCACTCACTCACTCACTCACTCACTCACTCACTCACTCACTCACTCACTCACACACAAACCACAAACAAAGGGTTCTGGGACGTCACCAAAGTGGCATGCACTCACTAATTGGACAGATTGCTGAATGTATTGTAATTACATCACAACGAACATCAGGGATAATGAGTTTTTTCCCTCGCTTTTCTTTGAAAGGTATATTGTAGCTGTAATTACTACCCTTGATTTATTTCTCTAGTTAGTTACAGGCTTGGTGCGTGCAGGCTGACAGTGCATCTCCTTGTCATAGGTAGGTATTTGCCTAAGCAGGCGTACAGGCGGGCTGAAAGGTGGTGGAGCGCCACCATCTGGAAGAGTAAGGAATTGCTCATCCTGTTTGGATTTAGACATTTCATTATCAGGCAATCCTGTTCTCCAGATTGGTTTTTTTGTCCCAACATAAAGCCTAACATATCAGTAGTATCTTTTAGTTCTGCTAAATGGATGGAAATCTGACAGTAACTTGAGTGGTAATCATTTCAGGTAATTTCATGTAAGGTTCAATTGAGGACATTCATTGTGGGATCAGTTGGAATAAACATTCCCATTGTCACGTTTACTCCCGGCGTCCGAAGTTGCTGGTTTACTAACCACCGGTCCTGGCATTCATCATTATGCACACCTGGCATTCATCATTAGGCACACCTGGACTCCATCACTTCACTGATTACCTCCCATATATCTGTCAGTCCCTTAGTCAATACTGCCTGGGGAATGGAACTATGTGTTACATGTCTGCATGCGACACACGTCTTGTTATGGTCTGTTTGTTATTAAACTCACCACTTGCACTTGTTTCCCAACTCCCAGTGTCCACATTACACCCACACCCTGGGATAACTCTATCAATGGGACTATAAAAGAATGTAACATTCCTTGGCAATGTTCTTTGATCACTCACAGCAATCATAAATATTTGACCTGCAAAGAATATGTGCTGTATTCACTGAACACCATGTTTGAAATCAGCTAATCTATTATTTCAAGCAACCTGTTGCTTTCCCTGTGCTTCCACCGACACGGATGAACCGGTGAACAGTTAATGAATTAAAAACCACCAATTGATGACTAGGCTTTTCACCAACTTTTTTGCCCAGCCAATGGTAACAGTGGAGGGGATCTCAAGGTCAGTCAGTGCATTAGGATGTAGGCGTAGGCTTTCAACAGCAGCCAGGTGTCAATGGACGCTTTGACTTCTCCGGGCCCCATGGCTTTGCAGTAGATGAAAGGTAAATGCTGTCTTGAACTAATCCATATTTGCTCATTAGAGGTGGGCCGTAAAGAGGTTTTTGTGATTCTGAAGGGTTGAACAGGTTGAAGAGAAAAGTTGTGAATACAAGCATATTTCTCTTTGTCTCTGAGGTATTTCAACAACAAAATCTTACACTCAATTAGTGTAAATATTTACAAAAAGTATTTCAGAAGATTTTGTGAATTTTTTTGTATGGCTTAACTACGTCATCTGAAAAGACAAAATCATTTGTGTGACTTAATTCAGGGCAAATGTAGGAATAATCTTTTGAAAGTCATTAGAGCAATGAATGAAGGGCAATGGTGTTCTACACCACCTTTTATGTGTCCCAAATGTATTTACCAACCCAATATTGTTAATCAATCAGGTTGTCACCAAAATAGTTATAATATAATAGTAGCCTTACATTGTTTTTTATTTGTATTAATGCCAATACTGTTTTCTATGCTTGTTTTCACTTAATACTTTGGGATGCTGGTGCACTTGTAGTCAGAAAGGCCCTTTTTGCATGTAGGCAACAGTAGGCCTAGACAATTGTCTTTATAAAGAATTTCATATTTCGTGGAGCCTACATTACACAATATTCTTCATAATGCATTTAAAACAAGGCTCCACTTATAAATATAAAACACACCATAATAAACACACACACCCACACAAACAGTGCATTCGGGAAGTATTCAGACCCCTTCACATTTGCCACATTTATTTTTGTTACAGCCTTATTCTAAAATTTATCAAAGAAAACATTTTCCTCATCAATACCACATAATAAGAAAGCAAAAAACAGGTTTTTAGAAATGTTTGCAAATGTACTGTACCAGTAAAAAGTTTGGACATACCTACTCATTCAAGAGGTTTTTCTTTATTTTTACAATTTTCTACATTATAGAATAATAGTGAAGACATCAAAACTATGAAAAAACACATATGGAATAATGTAGTAACCAAAAAAGTGTTAAACAAATTCTACAAACAAATTCTTGAAAGTAGCACCCTTTGCCTTGATGACAGCTTTGCACACTCTTGGCATTCCCTCAATGAGCTTCACCTGGAATGCTTTTCCAACAGTCTTGAAGGAGTTCCCATATATGCTGAGCACTTGTGAGCTGATTTTCCTTCACTCTGCAGTCCAACTCATCCCAAACCATCTCAATTGGGTTGAGGTTGAGCGATTTGCAGGGGGCCAGGTCATCTGATGCAGCACTCCATCACTCCTTGGTCAAATAGCCCTTACACAGCCTGGAAGTGTGTTGGGTCATTGTCCTGTTGAAAAACAAATGAGAGTCCCACTAAGCACAAACCAGATGTGATGGCGTATCTCTGCAGTGGGAACCACAAATGCGAAGATCATCCGTTCACCTTCTCTGCATCTCACAAAGACACGGCGGTTGGAACCAAAAATCTTACATTTGTACTCATCAGAAAGAAATAAATAAATAACTCATACCCTTTGCTATGAGACTCAAAATTAAACTGGAGTGCATCCTCTTCCTATTGATCATCCTTGAGATGTTTCTACAACTTGATTGGAGTCCACCTCTGGTAAATTCAATTGATTGGACATGATTTGGAAAGCCAAACACCTGTCTATATAAGGTCCCACAGTTCACAGTGCATGTCAGAGCAAAAACCAAGCCATGAGGTTGAAGGAATTGTCCGTAGAGCTCCGAGACAGGATTGTGTTGAGGCACAGATCTGGGGAAGGGGTACTAAAAAAGGCACCTAAAGGACTCTCAGACCATGAGAAACAACATTCTCTGTTCTGTTGAAACCAAGATTTGAACTCTTTGGCCTGAATGCCAAGCGTCACATCTGGAGGAAACCTGGCACCATCCCTACGGTGAAGCATGGTAGTGGCAGCATCAAGCTGTGGGGATGTTTAATAGATAAACGGAGCAAAGTATAGAGAGATCCTTGATGAAAACCTGCTCCTGAGCACTCAGGACCTGAAACTGGGGCAAATGTTCACTTTCCAACAGGACAACGACCTTAAGCACACAGCCAAGACCATGCAGGAGTGGCTTCGGGACAAGTCTCTGAATGTCCTTGAGTGGCCCAGACAGGGGCTTGAACCTAATCGAACATCTCTGGAGAGACCATCCAACCTGACAGAGCTTGAGATATCTGCAGAGAAGAATGGTAGAAACTCCCCAAATACAGGTGTGCCAAGCTTGTAGCGTCATACCCAAGAAGACTCAAGGCTGTAATCACTGCCAAAGTTGCTTCAACAAAGTACTGAGTAAGGTGTCTGAATACTTTCTGAATGCAATGTATATGACCTTAAAAAGTTTTTGGCAATGGGGTATAATATGTTGGGAATAGTGGTATAGGGGAGTCTGACATATAACCCCTAACTTGAGTTCAGTCTTTGCCAATGAGAACCAAGAGGGGACTAGCTTTGTCCTTCATGACTGGGAAAGGCCTCGATTCTAGGTCATAGAAAATCCTACATCCATCTCATTAGATCAGAACAGGATGGATCAACAGTGATTCATATTACTGGTTTCTATCCAAAACAAAAGTATAGTTGTGTTTTTCTGCATAACAGACACACTATTTTTACTCCAATCTGGCAACCCACATTAAATCCGACATAGCACCAGCATCGCAAAGTATTAAACGAAAATAAGCATAGAAAACGTTTTTAACGTAAGGCTACTATTAAGGATTTGACAACCTGGTTGATTCATTAACAATATTGGGATGTTAACACGTTTTTTTTATAAATAAATGCTCCAATAACTTTCAAAAGATTGTTCCGAAGTTTGCCACCATGATCTCTGAGAAATTGAAGATGGACCACAGGAAGATTGAGGTGGAGCATGCCCACAGGACTGAAAAACCCACCACCGGCCCAGGTGGTAGGCCCAGGCCAAAAGTAGTCAAGTTCCTGAGGTTCAAGGACAAGGTAACTCTTCTGGAAAGAGCCAAGAACTTGAGAGGAACGTATATCTTCCTCAACGAGGAACAGGGACATGCTTATATCCGCTATGACAGGCTCATTGTCCACCCTCCCTCCCAGAAGCCTGGAAGGGATGAGAGAGCCAAGCCTATGGGTTTGTAGTTTCAACCCCACAGCACACACACACACACCAATTGATTAATGGACTGCTAAATGTATATTTTTTTATCTTGCTTTGTTTCCTCTTTTCAGTATGTATTATCTATATCTCTTATAAGCTACCAAGGAAAGGGCTGAAAATAACCCATATTCATATATGTAGCCTAAAAAATAAGGTTGAAATAAGGTTAATGAAATCAATAACTCGCTAACAGACTCACTTAGATAATTCATTTGATGACAATACAAGGATATAACATCTATAGAAGGGACAGAAATGCTTATGGCGGAGGTGTTGCTGTATGTATTCAGAGCCATATCCCTGTAATACTTAGATAAGATCTTCTGTCAAGAGTTATTGCAGTGTTGTGGTTGCAGATTCACTTTTCACATCTAAAGCCTTTTCTTTTGGGGTGTTGCTAGTCAGTATTTAAATAATATGTGTGAAATGCTTGAAAGTGTATGTGATGTAAACAGAGAGGTCTACTTTCTTGGGGACCTGAATATTGACTGGTTTTCATCAAGCTGTCCGCTCAAGAGGGAGCTTCTTACTGTAACTAGTGCCTGTAATCTGGTTCAGGTTATTAATCAACCTATCAGGGTGTTTACAAATACTACAGGAACAAGATCATCCACATGTATCGATCACATTGTTACTAATACTGTTGAACTTTGTTCTAAAGCTGTATCCGTACCCATTGGATGCAGTGATCAAAATATATTGGCTATATCCAGGAAAGCCAAAGTTCCAACAGCAGGGACTAAAATAGTGTATAAGAGATAATACAAAAGATTTTGCTGTGAATCTTTTGTGGATGATGTTAAAAATATTTTTGGGTCTGATGTGATTAATGAGGAGCATCCAGACTCTACACTTGATGAATTTATGAAATTGCTTCTTCCAGTTTTTGTTAAACATGCACCTGTTTAGAAACTGACTGTTAGAACTGTTAAGGCTCCATGGATTGGTGAGGAATTGAAAAACTGTATGGTTGAAAGAGATGGGGCAAAAGGAGTGGCTAATAAGTCTGGCTGCACATCTGACTGGCTTACTTAGTGCAAAATTAGAAATTATTTAACTAAACTCAACAAGAAGAAGAAACTGTATTATGAAGCCAAGACCAATAATATAAAGAATTATGTAAAAAAAACTTTGGAGTACTTTAAATGAAATTATGGTCAGAAAGACAAATTCAAGTCCATCTACCATCGAATCAGATGACTTATTCATCACAAAACCATTTGATGTTGCCAATTATTTTAATGTTTATTTCATTGGCAAAGTGGGTAAACTTAGGCAGGAAATGCCAAAAACGAACAGTGAGCAATTGTTCATGCATAAAAAATTCTATAGGAGTGGCTATCTGTCATATTTTAAATCTGAGCCTAGAGGAGTCTTTGTCCACAGGCCTGGAGGGAAGCCAAAGTAATTCCGCTATCCAAGAGTGGTAAAGCGGCCTTTACTGGTTCTAACAGCAGACCTACAAGCTTGCTGCCAGCTCTTAGCAAACTGTTGGAAATAATTGTGTTCAAATCAAATAAAATTTTATTTGTCACATACACATGGTTAGCAGATGTTAATGCGAGTGTAGCGAAATGCTTGTGCTTCTAGTTCCGACCATGCAGTAGTATCTAACAAGTAATCTAACAAATTCACAACAACTACCTTATACACACAAGCGTAAAGTAATGAATACGACCGGCATAGGCAAGATGCAGTAGATGGTATGGAGTACAGTATATACACTATATATATATATATATATATATATATACACTATATATATATATATATATATATATATATATATATATATATATATATATATATATATATGAGATGAGTAATGTAGGATATGTAAACATTATATAAATGGCATTGTTTAAAGTGGCTAGTGATACATTATTTCATCCAATTATAATTATTAAAGTGGCTAGAGATTTGGGTCGATGGCCGAACGGCATAGGCAAGATTCAGTAGATGGTTTAGAGTACAGTGTAAACATTTGATATGAGTATGTCGGATACGTAAACATTATATACAAAATTGTTTAAAGTGGCTAGTGATACATTGTTACATCCAATTCCTTTGTTTAAAGTGGCTAGAGATTTAAGTCAGTATGTTGGCAGCAGCCACTCAATGTTAGTGATGGCTGTTTAACAGTCTGATGGCCTTGAGGTAGAAGCTGTTTTTCAGTCTCTCGGTCCCAGCTTTGATGCACCTGTACTGACCTCGCCTTCTGGATGATAGCGGGGTGAACAGGCAGTGGCTCGGGTGGTTCTTGTCCTTGATTATCTTTTTGGCCTTCCTGTGACATCGGGTGGTGTAGGTGTCCTGAAGGGCAGGTAGTTTACCCCCGGTGATGCGTTGTGCAGTCCTCACTACCCTCTGGAGAGCCTTACAGTTGTGGGCGGAGCAGTTGCCGTACCAGGCGGCGATACAGCCCGACAGGATGCTCTCGATTGTGCATCTGTAGAAGTTTGTGAGTGATTTTGGTGACAAGCCGAATTTCTTCAGCCTCCTGAGGTTGAAGAGGCGCTGTTGCGCCTTCTTCACCACGCTGTCTGTGTGGGTGGACCAATTCAGTTTGTCCGTGATGTGTACACCGAGGAACTTAAAACTTTCCACCTTCTCCACTACTGTCCCCTCGATGTGGATAGGGGGGTGCTCCCTCTCCTGTTTCCTGAAGTCCACGATCATCTCCTTTGTTTTGTTGACATTGAGTGAGAGGTTATTTTCCTGACACCACACTCCGAGGGCCCTCACCTCCTCCCTGTAGGCTGTCTCGTCGTTGTTGGTAATCAAGCCTACCACTGTAGTGTCATCAGCAAACTTGATGATTGAGTTGGATGCGTGCTTGGCCACGCAGTCATGGGTAAACAGGGAGTACAGGAGAGGGCTGAGAACGNGTCATGGTCCGCAACGGGGCTGGTTTTCTTTTTGTAGTCCGTGATTGACTGTAGACCCTGCCACATTCCTCTTGTGTCTGAGCCGTTGAATTGTGACTCTACTTTGTCTCTATATTGACGCTTAGCTTGTTTGATTGCCTTGCGGAGGGAATAGCTACACTGTTTGTATTCAGTCATGTTTCCGGTAGCCTTACCCTGGTTAAAAGCAGTGGTTCGCGCTTTCAGTTTTGCGCGAATGCTGCCATCAATCCACGGTTTCTGGTTGGGGAAGGTTTTAATATTTGCTATGGGTACCACATCACCAATGCACTTGCTAATAAACTCGCTCACCGAATCAGCATATACATCAATGTTGTTGTCAGCTGCTGTCCGGAACATATCCCAGTCCACGTGCTCGAAGCAATCTTGCAGCATGGAATCAGATTGGTCGGACCAGCGTTGAACAGACCTGAGAATGGGCGTTTCCTGTTTTAGTTTCTGTTTGTAGGCTGGGAGCAACAAAATGGAGTCATGGTCAGACTTGCCGAAAGGAGGGCGGAGAATAGCCTTGTATGCATCACGGAAGTTGGAATAACAATGATCCAGGATTTTACCAGCCCGGGTGGCACATTCGATATGCTGGTAAAATTTCGGGAGCCTTGTTTTCAAATTAGCCTTATTAAAATCCCCAGCCACAATAAATGCAGCCTCAGGATATGTGGTTTCCAATTTACCTAGAGTGAAATGAATTTCTTTCTGTGCCGTTGATGTGTCAGCTTGAGGGGGGATGTACACGGCTGTGATTATAATCGAGGAGAATTCTCTTGGTAGATAATGCGGTCTGCATTTGATTGTAAGGAATTCTATGTCAGGTGAACAAAAGGACTTGAGTTCCTGTATGTTGTTATGATCACACCACGTCTCGTTAATCATAAGACACACACCCCCACCCTTCTTCTGACCAGATAGATGTTTGTTTCTGTCCACGTGATGCGTGGAGAAACCAGGTGGCTGTACCGACTCAGATAACGTGTCCTGAGTGAGCCATGTTTCCGTGAAGCAAAGAACGTTGCAGTCTCGGATGTCTCTCTGAAAGGCAACCCTTGATCTGATTTCGTCTACTTTGGCGATTTAAAATACTCGGGAGAGGTGCACGATGCGCCCGTCGACGTAGCTTGACCAAAAGACCGGCGCGTTTCCCTCTTCTCCGGCGCCGCCGTTGTTTTGAGTCGCCGGGTGCTATCCAGTCTATTGTCCTGGTTGGGGTAACAAACAGAGAATCCTCTTTGGGAAAGTCGTATTCCTGGTCGTAATGTTGGTAAGTTGACGTTGCTCTTATATCCAATAGTTCCTCCCGGTTGTATGTAATAAAACTTAATATTTCCCGGGGTAACAATGTAAGAAGTAATACATAAAAAAACAAAATACTGCATGGTTTCCTGAGAACGTGAAGCGAGGCTGCCATCTCTGTCGGCGCCGGAAGTGTTTAACCAAATACAATGCTATTTCTCTGTAAACAAAATAATAACAGAGTTTCAGCATGCTTAGAGAGAAGGGCACTCAAAATGTACTGCACTGACACAAATTACTGATGATTGGTTGAAATAAATTGATAATAAGAAGATTGTGGGAGCTGTACTGTTAGATTTCAGTGCAGCATTTGATATTACTGACCATAACCTGATGTTGAGAAAATGTATGTGTTATGGCTTTTCAACCTCTGCCATATCGTGGATTCAGAGCTATCTGTCTAATAGAACTCAGAGGGTTTTTTATGGAAGCTTCTCTAATGTCAAACATGTAAACATTGCTCAGGCCCTGAAGCCAGGATATTCATATAGTTGGTACTATTGGTAAGAAAACACTCTGAAATTTGTAGAAATTTTGAAATAATATAGGAGACTATAACACAATAGACATGGTAGGAGAAAATCCAAAGAAAAACCAACCAGAATTGTATTTCTTTTGAGAGCCAATGCTCTTCCAATGGAACGTATAGTGAACAAATTAAATCTAGCTCCCAGTATGCAATTCCTATGGCTTCCACTGGGTGTCAGTAGTCTTTGTTCAAGGTTTCAGGCTTGTTTCTTCCAAAACGAGTTAGAATAATACGTTTTAGTACAGGGACACAGATTTGGAAATTTGTGTATGCGCAGGCGACGAAGAGGACACGCACCTGCTAATATCGTTTTCCTTTTGAATATACTTCTTTCTGTATTAAATATTATAGTTTAATGACATTTTAGGGTACCTGAGGATTAAATAGAAACATATTTTTACTTGTTTTAACAAAGTTTAGCGGTAGCTTTTTGGATTCCAATCTCTGCATGTTGAACGAGTGGATTACTAAAATCGATGGCGCCAACTAAACAGACTTTTTGGGATATAAAGAAGGATTTTGTCTAACAAAACGACACTACATGTTGTAGCTGGGACCCTTTGGATGACAAATCAGAGGAAGATTTTCATAAAGTAAGTGAATATTTAATCGCTATTCGTGAATTTATGAAACGTGCCGGTGGAAAAATATTTTGATGTGGGGCGACGTCCTCAAACAATTGCATGGCATGATTTCGCTGTAAAGCCTACTGTAAATCAGACAGAGCAGTTACATTAACAATAATTTAAGCTTTTAACCGATATAAGACACTTGTATGTACATAAATGCGGGACACCTAGCCCAAAGAGGACCTTTTCACATGTGAGTTCAAAATATCTTTAACGGTCGCCCCAGTGTGAGTTTTTTATGCATGTGATGTCAGAATGCATTGTTCCAAAATGTGATTGTTACACAACAGGACAGTTAATCCATAACAAGTTATATTTTCATTAATTCACAAAAAGTAGGCCATTTCACTTTTGCTGACAGTTTATTTTTTAGGCATTACTGACCCGGACAAACTTTTTATCATGTCCGCCTTATCCACTACACCCATTTTAAGGCTATAGTCATGCACACAGTCTGGTTTGATCTTTCTCTCTCCCGTCAGGTGGTCCACATTCCCTGTGGCCGACATGGTTGCTGTATGGTCAATGGAGAGGATATGGACATCTCGTTTGTCACGCCACTTTACTGCCAGCTGTTGACCGTTCTCCCTGAACTCCACCCCTCTCTGCATCTTCCTGCATCCGAATGCCGGCATCTCCTTCCTGTTTGACCTGACTGTGCCACAGGCCCCTGTGCTGTTGGAGAGCAGATGCTGGAAGAGTGTGGAACTGCTGTACGAATTATCTACATACAAAGTGTGTCCCTTGCCGAGATGAGGAGCCAGCATGGTCATCACCGTGGACCCGGACACCCCAAGCCCCTCATAATGTTGGATATCAGTGGTGGACCCTGTGTAAACTATAATGTCCTGGACAAATCCTGTCTTCACGTCAGACATGACAAAGAACTTGACCCCAAACCTGTACCTTTTGGAGGGAATATATTGACGGAACGCCAGCCTACCCTTCCATAACATCAGGGACTCATCAATTCATAGGTCCTTGTATGGCACAAAGACCAGACCAAATGCTGATGTCAGGCTGGTAAGAACATTTCTTATTTTGTGTAACGGGTAATTTAGGTCGGTAGTAGCATTGTTGACGAAATGCAGGCATCGCAGCATAACTAGGAAGCGGTCTTGGGAAAAGAGGGTGGCAAAGAAAGGAGTTGCAAACATAGGACATGTGCTCTAGTATTCTTTACTATTTCCATGAGAAGGACTGTCACCAGGAAGGTATACATTTCACTAATTGTGGTTGTCACCCATTTAGCGAGTTTCCCCCTCACCCCTGGCTCTCTCTTCTCCTGTAGCTCCAAGGCATAGTGATTGGTCTCCTCTACGATGTCTCCCACCAGCTCCTCTGTCAGAAACAGCTTGAAGCACTCTGCCTCAGAGGGAAATGGCAAGGGGCTTTGCACTCCAGACTGGGACTCATCAAAGCAAACAGCAGGGCCAGGAAGGGTGAAATGGCTCGTGGCCTTCCAGCTACCACAAATCATCTGTACTTCATCCACTGTCGGTATGCCTCCATCACCACCAGCATCTTCAAAGAGACAGATGTCAACAAGCTTTTGCGGGCGCGCAACTGAGTGCGCGCTCCAGTTTTTTCCTTTCTTATCGTTCAGGCTACAATCCGGTTGAAACACTATAGTAAATATACATAAAAGAATACCTAAGGGAACATTAAAAATGATAGGTATAATTTCAACGCGTTCTCTTCACGGTTCTATGGGCGACTCGACGGTGGATTTTATGAACATAACGCGCCAACCAAACGGAGATTTATGAATATAATAAATGACTTTTTCTAACAAAAGAAGCATGGATTGTCTTCGTTGGACACTTGGGAAGCCCTCAGCAGAAGTTCATCAAAGGTAAGCGATTTTATATTAGGGATTTTATGTGTTTTGTGAGACCCGCGTTGGGTTATGGATTTATGCTAATGCGTAAATATTAGAGGTGCTACCCTCAAACAATCAAATGTTGTGCTTTCGCCGTGAAGCCTTTTTGAAATCTGACAACGCTGTGATATTGCCAAGAGTCAGAGCTTTTGATGGCTATGAAACACTTGTATATTGATGGATTTTGAATTTGGCGCTTTACATTTTACCGGGTAGTGTCTGGAGTGGCCCGCTAGCGCTCCACTGCTCCTTAAGAGGTTAACTACTTAGGGAGTGGTGGGGCACTAGCGCCCCACTCCGGACACTACCCGGTGAAATGCAAGGCGCCAAATTCAAAATCCAAAAGTTGAATTATTAAACATGCATCAATATACAAGTGTTGCATAGTCATCAAAAGCTCTGCTTTTTTTTTTTTAATTTTTTTTTTATTAATACTATGCATGCCAGTCTCTCTTGGCGAAGTTTTGAAGAAAGACTGACTGCATCACTTCTTGTTTTGATAAGAAACAATGTGTTGGAAATTGTTTGCATAGTCAACTTACACACAGCACTGACAATCAATCAATAAAATGTATTTATAAAGCCCTTTTTACATCAGCTGATGTCACAAAGTGTTATACAGAAACCCAGCCTAAAACCCCAAACAGCAAGCAATGCAGATGTAGAAGCACGGTGGCTAGGAAAAACTCCCTAGAAAGTCAGAAACCTAGAGAGGAACCAGGCTCTGAGGGGTGGCCAGTCCTCTTTTCGCTGTGCCATGTGGAGATTAGAACAGTACTGACACACACACTTACCCCAACATACATTCCACTGGGGGTCTTTTCACAGTCCCCAGGTCCAGAACAAATTTAAGGAAACTGTCGTGGAAAAAATGATCTTCAAATTATGACACTCATACAAGACACTTGTGAATTCAATAAGCCTGTAGCCTCTTGGGGATTGCTGGGGAAATGTGAGGCACCAAATTCAAAATCCAAAAGTTGAATTATTAAACATCCACCAATATACAAGTGTTCCATACTCATCAAAAG
Organism: Hucho hucho; assembly: GCA_003317085.1. Classification (NCBI taxonomy): domain Eukaryota; kingdom Metazoa; phylum Chordata; class Actinopteri; order Salmoniformes; family Salmonidae; genus Hucho; species Hucho hucho. Next base: position 105,336 of record QNTS01001723.1, on the reverse strand, counting down.
CTCTGTTTCTTGGCAATATCACAGCGTTGTCAGATTTCAAAAAGGCTTTACGGCGAAAGCACAACATTTGATTGTTTGAGGGTATCACCTCACATACTTTTCCCATTGCCATGAATTCATTAGCCAGCTTGGCACACACATAACACATTTCACAGCGAAAACAAATCAATTACCTGTTGAAGAACTTCTGCTGAGGTCTTCCTAAGTGTCCAACGAAGACAATCCATGGTTCTTTTGTTAGAAAAAGTCATGTATTTTATCCATAAATCTCCATTTGGTTCGCGCGTTATAATCAGAAACTACAGCGTCCACACCTCCATTGAAACGTGACTAGAACTCGTTCAACTTATACCTATAAACTTGTCCAAGAACAATCAAACATCATTTTAAATGTATCCTTAGGAACACTTTTACGTATATTTACTATAATAAATCAACCGGAATATAAACTGAGCTCTAAAGACGGTAAAAACAGTGCGCGCTTCCCGAGAGCGCGCATCCACTCCTATAGAGTTCCAAAGAGGCACTTCCTTATTCCCTCTTCTTCTCTGCTNTTATACCCCCACATGACATGAGTACAGCCCATATTCAAATGCAGTCACTCCTTCTTTCTCTCATGCCACCTATGATCTTTTGATCTGAGTTCTTGCTTGTTCACGCCCAGTAACGCCCCTATCTGTTCCAAGATTAGATCATATGGTGGCAAGCCCTGCAATGTTATAACAATAATACATTTCATTACTTGTGTTGACCACTCTGCTGTCATCTTCTAGACCTTAATGTATTAAATCAATGGATTAAATCAGCATTATATCTTTCCCTGATATGTCTATGATATCAATGCCCTGTTCTCTGCGTATGGAAAAATAGCTTGCCCTTGCCTCTCTTCACCACATTCTTTGTCTTAACACTTGCTTGCTGTCACTCACACACCTGACAGCTGCTTGGGCTGTATTCGTAGCCCTGCAACCGCCCAAGCATTTAACCTAAATGTTCCTATACCTTATAAGTCCTTTTGTTTCTGTTCGCCTGTTTATTTTTACAGACCCTGTTACTTGACTCTATATAAACATATGTATTTACGGGTCTCAGTTATGCAGTCCTGTCACTAGTCCAGGACAACCCTCAACACATGTTCTGCTCAACAGTGCTTTCTATATGTCCTGTGTAATTAGTGATATGCATGTTTGTTAAGGAAAGGAGAAAAGACAATTAATGTAATCAAATTATCCCCTACAAAACGTACAGTATTATACAGAGCCATGAGTGCATGGAACTCCCTTTCATCTTATGTAGCTCAAGTGAACAGCAAACCTAGTTTAAAAAAACTAATAAAGCAACACCTCACAGCACAACACCTCTCCCCAATGTGACCTACTTGTTGTGTGTATGTACTGACATGTATGTGTAACTGATAGATGCACACACACAACCTACATGTTTATGTTTTTCAATGTATGTAAATTCTGAAGTATTTTGTCATGTGTCGGACCCCAGTAAGACTAGCTGTCACAAACAAATCATATCCGCCCCATCTGTTTGTAGATGCCATCAGCACAGATGTTCCCATTCCATATGGGAGGGAGTTGGTTCCACAAGCTGCCCTTTAAACATTTATAGAGTGAATGATTACTCATGTCATGATGCGCTAATAGGGTTTGCCACTGTCTGGGCATGGTATGTCATAACTTTTAATATAGACTTTAAAAGCAGGTTTCCTGGACAGATTAGGCATCGCTCTGGACCAAATACCATGCTTAAAGGAGAACTGCCTCCTAAAACAAACTTATCTGCTTATAAATAGCCTATGTGGCATCGATGTGAGTCAAACATTAATTCTAGTGTCAAAATTGACTAAAAACTGTAAATAGGATAATTTCGGTCATAAAGTCAGTCTCGTCCAAAACAAGATGCCCACTTTTGCCAATGATGCTTTAGCCTACACAGAGAACTGAATTAGTAGATCATCTTGAGATGGCGAATCAGTCAGGAAGGGAGTCCTCAACTCCAAAAATTCTCTCCATAGCTAAGCTATGTAACTCACTACTGCCCTTGTTTGTATATGCTGATTGAATGGCAAAGACACAGCTAAGAAACACCCCCAATAAACCACACCCCAAAGATAACTCTCATTTGGGCTTCAAAATGTCCGCTGCATTCCTTATTAAGCACCGGAGGAAACGCATCGGTGAGTGCAGTTCAACTTGAATGGAGAATCTAAACACTCAATCAACAGTGATTTTTAGTCCAGGACTAGTTTAACCTGTAGAAAAAAAGATTGAAGTGCTGCAACTGCAGTCGACTGGTATTTTGGATGCATTAATTGCAAAATAACTGCAGTGTCACTCCAAAATTACTGCAGTAAAAAAAAACGGTGTTATTTTGGAGGCAGTATTTGCAGAATAGGCCTACTGCAGTTATGCTGCAGGGTACTGCAGTTATACTGCACTCTAACTGCAAACCTTTTTCATAATAGGGTAATAATCTTTGTCTGGGAAACTGGCCCTATTTGAGTTGGAATTCCCCCAACCAAATAAATCTTACTGTTACATCTTACTCTCTTTCATCACCTGTTTTTCTGGTGGTTGCTCTCACTCTCATCGCAGAGACTGTAGCAATGTGTCCGTCCTCACCACACATAGCCATGTATCCAAGCACGTTGCCAGACACATGGCACTACTTTGCATGTCCTGTTACTGCCCGCCCTATCAGGTCATGGAAAGAGAAAGTGAAGGCCGATGAGGATGATGGCCGGCGCTTCACCGAAATGCCAGGGTGAGCTAGTGCCTAGCAGCAAAGCAGAACAAATGGCCTCCCATCCAAAGTAATACCTCTTAATTATTTGCCCAAATAGGAGCAGTTTCTGGGAAAAAATTGTTGGCAGCTGGGGGTAATTTGTCCTTAGTGTGGCTGGAGCTCCATCGATCCACTCTGAACATAATCAGAGCAGAGACGTAAATAAACCCAGGAGCCGGCAGACTGGTCACATTTCTTTAAACTCGTGTCAAACTTTGAGGACTTGGTTCAGAACTTGAACATAACTGATTGAACTGGACTGAACTTCAAAACGAATGCTGACGAAACCAAACATAACCGTGAAAACTTGGGAAGGTCAGTAGGAGCAGACTTGATGGTGGCTAAAACAGTACAATGTTTGAAATAATTCAGTAAGATAAACTGAAAAGCTGCCAGTTGCATTTTTAAACTGCAGAGTGCATAACCTTAGTGTAGAACTTTTACGTAACTTACTGTACTTGAACTTGAACTTCCAAAGGAATGCTGACTAACCTTGAACTTCCAAAGGAATGTAATTGAACTTCCAAAGGAATGCTGACTAACCTGAACATAACCATAGGAAGGTCAGTAAGAGCAGAGGAATTGTCGGTGGCTAAAAATTAACGATGTTCGACTTCTCTAAATGCTTTGGAAAATGTCCTAATGCAGTCATTTGGACTCTGTAAGTGGAGTTAACTGATTACCCAAAGCCACATTTGTTCTGGTCATAGTGACATAGGAATCAGAAATTCTAAATTGTGCCTTCCAATGTTTGTATTTTACTTATTGCATAATCTTGCAATTCACTGTAATGGCCTGCAAATCTCTTAACTATTATACTGTATGTAAAAAAACTTTACCCTTTGACTTGTTTGGTGGGCTGGTTTCCCAGAATCAGATTAAAATCATTATTGGTTTAAAAAGCACTGTCAATGCAGATTCAGCATGTTGGAGTGGTATTTCTTCAAATGCCAAATCCTTAGTCCTAGGGTTAAATGGGATAGATTAGCACAAATATGTATTTACTGCTACAATACCCATCCCAACGCATTACATGGATGACAGATTGGGAGCAGCAAAGGATCAGCCGCAATGCAGAGTACAGATTCTGTATCTTAATTTCAAATCAAATTGTATTCAAATCAAATCAAATTTTCTTTCTCACATGCGCCGAATTCAACAGGTGTAGACCTTACAGTGAAATGCTTACTTACAAGCCCTTAACCAACAATGCAGTTTTAAGAAAATACCAACAAATAAAAGTAAGAGATAAGAATAACAAATAATTAAAGAGCAGCAGTAAATAACAATAGCGGGGCTATATACAGGGGGCACCGGTACAGAGTCAATGTGCAGGGACACCGGTGTCGAGATAATATGTACATGTAGATAGAGTTATTAAAGTGACTATGCATAGATAATAACAGAGAGTAGCAGCAGAGTAGAAGAGGGAGGTGGGGTGGGGTAGTGCAAGTAGTCTGGGTAGCCATTTGATTAGCTGTTCAGTAGTCTTATGGCTTGGGGGTAGAAGCTGTTTAGAAGCCTCTTGGACCTAGACTTGGCGCTTCGGTACCTATTGCCGTGCGGTAGCAGAGAAATCAGTCTATGACTAGGGTGGCTGGAGTCTTTGACAATTTTTAGGGCCTTTCTCTGACACCACCTGGTATAGAGGTCCTGAATGGCAGGAACCTTGGCCCCAGTGATGTTCTGGGGTGTACACATTACCCTCTGCCTTGCGATAGGAGGCCGAGCAGTTGCCATACCAGGCAGTGATGCAACATGTCAGGATGCTCTCAATGGTGCAGCTGTAAAACCTTTTGAGGATCTGAGGACCCATGCCAAATCTTTTCAGTCTCCTGAGGGGGAATAGGTTTTGCCGTGCCCTCTTCACAACTGTCTTGGTGTGCTTGGAGCATGTTAGTTTGTTGTTGATGTGGACGCCAAGGAACTTGAAACTCTCAACCTGCTCCGCTCCAGCCCCATCGATGAGAATGGGGGCGTGCTCGGTCCTCATTTTCCCATAGTCTACAATCATCTCCTTTGTCTTGAACACGTTGAGGGAGAGGTTGTTGTCCTTGCACCACACGGTCAGGTCTCTGATCTTCTCCCTACAGGCTGGCTCATCGTTGTCGGTGATCAGGCCTACCACTGTTGAGTCATCAGCAAACTTAATGATGGTGTTGGAGTTGTGCCTGGCCATGCAGTCATGAGTGAACAGGGAGTGCAGGAGGGGACTGAGCATGAGGATCAGAGTGTGCGGATGTGTTGTTACCTACCCTTACCACCTGGGGCGGCCCGTCAGGAAGTCAGTTGCAGAGGGAAATGTTTAGTCCCAGGGTCCTTAGCTTAGTGATAAGCTTTGAGGGCACTATGGTGTTGAACGCTGCGCTGTAGTCAATAGTATTCTCACATAGGTGTTCCTTTTGTCCAGGTGTGAAAGGGCAGTGTGGAGTGCAATATAGATTGCATCATCTGTGGATCTGTTGGTGCGGTATGCAAATTGGAGTGGGTCTAGAGTTTCTGGGATAATGGTTTCATGGCTACAGACGTGAGTGCTATGGGTCGGTAGTCATTTAGGCAGGTGACCTTAGTGTTCTTGGGCACAGGGACTATGGTGGTCTGCTTGAAACATGTTGGTATTACAGACTCAGACATCCGACGAGCGTCGGAGACAGTGTAGTACGGTTCTATCTCAGTCCTGTATTGACGATTTGCCTGTTTGATGGTTCGTTGGGGGCATAGCAGGATTTCTTATAAGCTTCCAGGTTATAGTCCCGCTCCTTGAAAGCTCTACCCTTTAGATCTGTAATCCATTTCTTCTGGTTGGGGTATGTATGTACAGTCACTGTGGGGACAACGTCCTCAATGCACTTATTGATGAAGCCAGTGACTGATGTGGTGTACTCCTCAATGCCATCAGAAGAATCCCAGAACATATTCCAGTCGGTGCTAGCAAAACAGTCCTGTAGTTTAGCATCTACTTCATCTGACCACTTTTTTTTGTAGACCGAGTCACTGGTGCTTCCTGCTTTAATTTTAGCTTGGAATCAGGAGGATAGATTATGGTCAGATTTGCCAAATGGAGGGCGAGGGAGAGCTTTGTAAGAATCACTGTGTGTGGAGTGAAGGTGGTCTAGAACTGTATATGCACATTTAACATGCTGATAGAAATTAGGTAAAACTGATTTAAGTTTCCCTGCATGAAAGTCCCCGGCCACTATGAGCTCCACCTCTGGATAAGCGTTTTCCTGTTTGCTTATGGTGGTATATAGATCATTGAGTTCTGTTTTAGTGCCAGCATCGGTCTGTGGTGAAAAAAACAAATGAAAACTATCTTGGTAGATAGTGTGGTCTACAGCTTATCATGAGATTACCTCAGGCGAGCAAAACCTCGAGACATCCTTAGTTATCGTGCACCAACTGTTGTTTACATATATGCATAGGCCCCGCCCCGTGTCTTACCAGAGGCTGCTGTTCCGTCCTGCTGATAGTGTAATACCCGCCAGCTGTATGTTCTTAATGTCGTCGTTCAGCCACGACTCGGTGAAACATAAGATATTACAGTTTTTAATGTCCCGTTGGTAGGATATACGTGCTTTCAGTTTGTCCCTTTTTTATTTTCCAGCGATTGAACGTTAGCTAGCAGGACGGAGGGCAAAGGCAGATTAGCCACTCGGCACCCTGATCTCTTTCTAATCATTTCCCGCAAAATCTCGGTTTCCTTCTCCAGCGAATGCCGGGGATCTGGGCCTGGTTGGGTGTCTCCCTCCCGTCTGACCCATTGAAGAAAAACTCTTTGTCTAATCTCAGGTGAGTAATCGCAGTTCTGATGTCCAGAAACTCTTTTGGGTCATAAGAAACGTTAGCAGCAACATTATGTACAAAACAAGTTACGAACAACACGAAAAAAAAATGGTTGGTTAACTTCTTAGGGATGAGCACACGAGGTGACCGTTTTGGAGAGCCTGGTGTGCCCAAAGTAAAATGCCTCCCATTCAGGCCCAGAAAATAGGATATGCACACATTTGGTACCATTGGATAGGAAACACTCTGAATTTTGTAACACTGTTAACCATTTGTCTGTGAGTAAAACAGAACGGATATGGCAGGCGAAACCCCGAGGAATTTCTGTTCTGGAAAAAGTGGTTTTCACAGAGTGCCTCACTTGGAACCCCTCCCTCATGAAAATGCCCTTATAAGGGCATATGAATGCAGTACCGATCGCTTCCTCTGGATGTCAACAGTCTCGAAAGTGTTTTGATTCTGTTTGGATGCTTTAGAGCAGAGAAGAAGAGGAAATCAGGAAGTGTCCCTTTGGAAGTCTATAGGAGTGGACGCGCGCTCTCGGCAAGCGCGCACTGTGTTTTTTTCCGTCTTTAGAGCTCAGTTTATATTCCGGTTGATTTATTATAGTAAATATACGTAAAAGTGTTCCTAAGGATACATTTAAAATGATGTTTGATTGTTCTTGGACAAGTTTATAGGTATAAGNGCTGTAGTTTCTGATTATAACGCGCGAACCAAATGGAGATTTATGGATAAAATACATGACTTTTTCTAACAAAAGAACCATGGATTGTCTTCGTTGGACACTTAGGAAGACCTCAGCAGAAGTTCTTCAACAGGTAATTGATTTGTTTTCGCTGTGAAATGTGTTATGTGTGTGCCAAGCTGGCTAATGAATTCATGGCAATGGGAAAAGTATGTGAGGTGATACCCTCAAACAATCAAATGTTGTGCTTTCGCCGTAAAGCCTTTTTGAAATCTGACAACGCTGTGATATTGCCAAGAAACAGAGCTTTTGATGAGTATGGAACACTTGTATATTGGTGGATGTTTAATAATTCAACTTTTGGATTTTGAATTTGGCGCCTCACATTTCACCTGGTAGTGTCGGGAGTGGGGCGCTAGCGCCCCAGCAATCCCCAAGAGGCTACGAGACGATAAGACGTCAGATATCCCCTCCGACGCCATCGTCAAAGAATCACATACACATTTTGGTCATATACACGTGTTTACCAGATGTTATTGCGGTTGTAGCGAAATGCTTGTGCTTCTAGTTCCGACAGAGCAGCAATATCTAACAAGTAATATCTAACAATTTCACAACATATACCCAATACACACACATCTAAGTAAAGAAATGGAATTAAGAATATATACATATAAATATATGGATGATCGATGACCGAGCAGCATAGACAAGATTCAATAGATGGTATAAAATACAGTATATACATATGAGATGAGTAATAGAAGATATGTAACATTATTAAAGTGGCATTTTTAAAGTAATTAGTGATCCATTTATTAAAGTGGCCAATGATTTCAAGTTTATATGTAGATAGAAGCTGTTTTTCAGTCTCGGTCCCAGCTTTGATGCACCTGTACTGACCTCGCCTTCTGGATGATAGCGGGGTGAACAGGCAGTGGCTCTGGTGGCTGTTGTCCTTGATTATCTTTTTGGCCTTCCTGTGACATCGGGTGCTGTAGGTGTCCTGGAGGGTGGGTAGTTTGCCCTGATGATGCGTTGGGCAGACCGCACCACCCTCTGTGGAGCCCTGCGGTTGTGGGAATTGTGGTTGCCGTACCAGGCTGTGATACAGCCCAACAGGATTCTCTCAATTGTGCATCTGTAAAAGTTTGAGGGTTTTAAGTGACAAGACTAATTTCTTCAGCCGCCTCTTCTTCACCACACTGTCTGTGTTGGTGGACCATTTCAGTTTGTCCGTGATGTGCAGGCCGAGGAACTTAACTTTCCACCTTTTCCAATGTTGTCCTTTTGATGTGGATAGGGGGGTGCTCCCCCTGTCTTTGGACATATTGGGGCTATTGTAGCTAGCTTTGTTTGACCCCGATTGGTGCTTATTTGACAAAGATACAGTCGTTCAAGTGATGGCCGCCCGCGTCATCGACGTGCCATGAAGGCTTCACTCTCTGACCAAATATGGTGTCCTATAGGATATACTACACCCCTAATGATATAGTGAAGTCTTGTTGCCTTCTAGGATCTCTGAGGAATACATACAAATGTGATTTGACTCGTTGAAACAACGTTTAGGGTGATATTTTCACAGATTCCTTTCATTGCAAATTGATCAAGTGGAAATACAAAATTGATTGTGTATGCTATATGGACCTTTTTAGGATATTAAAAAGGGTTTTATCTAACAAAACGACACTTCATGTTATCTCTGGGACCCTTTGGATGATAAATCAGAGCAATATTTCAGAATGTAAGTACACATTTATCGCTTTTGTTGTTAGGAGCTCTACTCAAACAATAGCATGGCATTTATTTCGCAATAATAGCTACTGTAAATTGGACGGTGCAGTTATATTAACAAGAATTTAAGCTTTCAGCCGATATAAGACACATATGTACCAATATTTGTTGTTTCTCTAAAATCTGCGATCTTGACATAACGCGTGGCATGATTTAAAACTTCTTCAGGCTAGGATCCTTTTTTCTCAATATCCGCCTGACTGACGTGCCCAAAGTAAACTGCCTGTTGCTCAGGCCCTGAAGCCAGGATATGCATATAATTGTAATAATGTAATAACATACAAAGAAATAATACATACAAAAAATGTAATACATCAAAGTTTCCTAAGAACTAGAAGCGAGGCAGCCCTCTCTATTGGCGACATTTGACCCAGTTTCTAACAGCAGGAAAATAATCCTACAGCAACAGGAAATCTGAATGATTATGTGGATTCTAATTAATGGCATTTTTTTGTAGGGTTTGATAATTTTTTGTAAATCAAGACATTCTAACGTTGAATGAACAAAGTAGAATTCTTTTTACACCTTAAATACACAAAGTTTGCATTTACTGCTGTGCAGGAAAATTCCTGTAACAACAGGATAATCAAATTAAGATACGGCATCTGTAGCACTCCTGAAGCAATTTTAGCGGTTACGTGTCTTGCTCAAGGGCACAGTAGCAGTGGATAGCACCTGGGATATTCATGTCAGGAACCATCCAGTTATCGGCTCACATCCCACCAGATTCCTCCAGGTCGCCTGGAATTCCAACCAACAATCCTCTGGTTAGTGGCCCAGCTTCTCTAACCTCATGGCCACCATCTACCTTGCTAAGTCTTTTAATTAATTGTACTACTCAGTCATATACTACTCATATCCTCATTGGGGTAGGCTTTACCAGACTCCTGAGTTTAAAGTTTACATTAACCTCTTAGGGATCCAATCCCGTGAATGGGTTCGATTTTGCCAACATCCGGTGAAATGCAGAGCGCCAAATTCAAATTACAGAAATACTAATTTCAAACATTCATGAAAATACAAGTGCTGCACACCATTCAAAATCTTAGAATTTTGTTAATCTAACAGCGTTGTCAGATTTCAAAAAGGCTTTACGGCGAAAGCAGAACATTTCATTGTCTGAGGACAGCGCCCCGCACAAATATTCAATTAGCATAATAACATAACCAGCAGAGGTGTCACAAAACTCATAAAAATAGCATAAAATAAAACGCTTACCTTTGAAGAGCTTCATCTAATGGCATACCCAAGCGTCCCGTTTACACAATAAAAGGTCATTTTGTTCGATAAAGCTCCGTTTGGTTGGCGCGTTTTGTTCAGTAATCCACCTGCCCAAAGGCGTTCATCCATGCAGACAAACGATATCCCAAAAGTACCGGTAAAGTTCGTTGAAAAAAGTCAAACAGCATTTGTAATCAATACTCAGATACCCTAAAATGAATATAAACTATAATATTTCAGACGGAATATAACCTGCTGAATAGAAGAGAAAAAGAGCTAAGCGCGCACTCCCTGTTTCGCGCAAAAATCCACAACAGGACACTGGACATGGACTCAGGAAGAAGTTGTCTTGCTCCCTTGATTTTCAAGATAAAAGCTTCAAACCTTTTTCTAAAGACTGTTGACATCTAGTGGAAGCCATAGGAACTGAAATCTGGGAGCTATTCCCCTATGTAACCAATAGGCCTTCAACTGAAAACTGGTCACCTCAAAAAATCCCACTCCCTGGATGGATTTTTCTCAGGCTTTCGCCTGCCATATCAGTTCTGTTATACTCACAGACATTATTGGAACCGTTTTAGAAACTTCAGAGTTTTCTATCCAAATCTACTAATTATATGCATATCCTAGCTTCTGGGCCTGAGTAACAGGCAGTTTACTTTGGGCATATTTTTCATCCGAACTTTAAAATACTGCCCCCTAGCCCAAACAGGTTAAGAACTGACTGATTTACACACGGTAGAATGCAGTGTTTTTCACCAACTGCAGGTTGGGTGTATCAAAACACCTTTAGGGTGAATTTAACCACTTCCGGTTGCTCCAGGAAGCTTAGAATCAACACAGGTAGTCCTCATAGTGGCCTGATGGATTGTCATTGAAGACAGTTTGATTTGGCATTCATAACCCACATAGGCTTCAGGTTGAAGTTAGGGGAGCAGGCAATGTATTCCTATGGGGAGAGTCATTGCAAACTGTTTGATGTAAACACCCTGTTTTCACTGTTAAGGGTTAACTTCTTATGGAGCGGTGGGGCGCTAGCGACACTACCAGGTGAAATGCAAGGCGCCAAATTCAAAATCCAAAAGTTGAATTATTAATGCCACACGGTCACGGTTAGGCTTGCACAGATCGGGAGGACCTTAGGAACGTTCCTGAGGTTGAATTGTGCTTCTAACCCTAGCGGTTCTTCCGCTGTCACCCAAAAGCACCTGAAATTTAGGGCCAGGCTTCATTTTGGGCCTACTTTTTTTCACGGTCGCTGCGGTCAGACCGAGTGAGCTACGGTCAAATGGGGCGTCTGGTTGAACTCGGCACGGCCTAGAGACTATGTTGATGCCCTTTTTAGTGTTGATTTCAGTCTGTCATTTTGGTGATGGTTCATCCCTGTTTAAACTTATTGTAAATGTACAAAAGTCAGCCAACAAGTCAGCGTCCATCAGTCAATAAGATATCATTCTGACACCAAACTGATAAAAACTGACACCAAACCCACTTTTTCCAACTCGTTTAGAAGCCAACTATCACATAAGTCAGAGCATGCTCAAAATTCACAGCGCCTTCTGTTTGTGTGTGTGTGATTTCAGAAAATCACAGAAATCACGTAGAGCTCCGAAATCCACATTAACGGATTCGTCTGAACACGCCGCAACTAGATCTATAACTTTTATGGAAAAAACACATTTCTTTCACCATTACCAATTGTACATTTTACGATTTCGCATAAATTACAATAGATAAATGGATGGTTCTTTTTTTCCTTACACCGTAGGTTCATGTACTTTGACGTGAAGCTGTCAAATTAGCGCTCTATTACCAAATTCTGACGTTCAATCCCAGAAAATGGGCCTTAACCTGTTTGGGCTAGGGGGCAGTATTTTGAAGTTCGGATAAAAAACGTGCCCAAAGTAAAATGCCTGGTAATCAGGCCCAGAAACTAGGATATGCACATAATTAGTAGCTTTGGATAGAAAACACTCTGAAGTTTCTAAAACTGAAGTTTCTAAAATGTCTGTGAGTATAACAGAACTGATATGGCAGGCAAAACCCCGAGCAAAATCCATACGGAAATCTGAATCTGTCATGTCACACTGTTTTCAATTGGCATCCTATTCAAATAATTGTTTTTTATCTCCCAGATTGCAGTTCCTATAGCTTCCACTAGATGTAAACAGTCTTTAGAAAAGGTTTCAAGCTTTTATCTTGAATAACCATGGAGTAAGAGATGTTCTTCCTGAGGTGTCGTCAAGTGTCCTGTTATGGATTGAGCGCGTAACAGTGAGCGCGCTCTTTTTCTCTTCTATTCAACAGGCTATATTCCGTCTGAAATATGATAGTTTATATTCATTTTAGGGTATCTGAGTATTGATTAGAAACGCTGTTTGACTTGTTTGGGATATTGGTTGTCTGCATGGATGAACGCCTTTGGGCAGGTGGATTACTGAACAAAACGTGCCAACCAAACGGAACTTTATGGATATAAAGAGGAACTTTATCGAACAAATGGACCTTTTATTGTGTAGCTGGGACGCTTGGGTATGCCATCATATGAAGATCTTCAAAGGTAAGAGATTTATTTTATCGCTATTTTTGAGTTTTGTGACACCTCTGCTGGTTGTTATTATGCTAATTGAATATTTGTGCGGGGTGCTGTCCTCAGACAAAGGTTCTGCTTTCGCCGTAAAACCTTTTTGAAATCGGACACTGTTTGATTAACAAGGTTCTAAGCTTTTGAATGGTGTGCAACACCAAATTAGTATTTTTGTAATTAGAATTTGGTGCTCTGAATTTTACCGGATGTTGTCGCATGTGGGATGTGACTGTCCCCCCTAGCCCTAAGAAGTTAACTAAAACCGTGAGTCCTCGACGCCATCTTGTTTCGGGGCTTAAAGCCCATTTGGCCAAACCCATGCTCACGAGTTTCGTCTTCGAAGTCTTTTCCATTCAGGAGAAATGGCCATGTCATTTTAGTGTATGTTTTGTACATTTGCAATAAAAAGCCATTCGCCATCTGGTGGAATTTTTCGGAAGGGCGGAAAAATGACAAATGTAAAAAATGTATTAACCGGACACCGAATGTCCGAGAGACTTCGTTCGATGACTTCCTTCCCGGAAGATCCGGCCCTGGGGCATTAGCGGACGTCTAGCAAGGGACCGTACATTTGCCATATGGAGATCCTCATCAATCATATGGCAAATGCCGAAAAGTGCCCTTCATGTAAGCAAAGACCTGGGGAATATTTACAGGGGGGAGGAGGGGGGAAGGGTCACCGAGGGTTCAACAGGGGGAGCCAAATCTCTGCCTGACCCAAAAGGTTTACCCTCTAAAATAATTGAATGGACAAGGAAATACAACTGTAGGTATACAAATAAAGTGGAGAGTAAATAAATATATTGTTTGGTACTTTAATTACCAGCCTGGTGCAAATATCTATGCAAGCGTGTCTGGAATCTTGTTGCAGTTTACTCTAGAGACCCATTTGAGTGGACGGTTTTAAGAAGCAATGCAGGATCAACTTTGAGTTAGTTTTCTCTCAGCCTTCACTTCTGATGTTTCTTAGTAATACTTCAGAGGAACAGTTTCTGGTGTCTTTGACAAAAAATAAGCTTAAAGAAAATCAATGTAATAGAACCTACCTCCTGAAATTTTGCCTTTGAGATAATTGCCGCTGCATCGTCTTCCCTCTGCTGTATTACTCCCTAACAACACTCACTTTTCCCTTTGAAGATAATTCCTTCACTAAATGAATTATTCTTTCCAAAGTGTACAGGGTGCATCATTCTATTTGCTTACAACTGTATTAGTATGTGTCACAGACAGAAGAGGTGAGTGTGTGTCTGGCCTATGAAGTAGATGCCAGGCCTCACAGTAAACATCCACATTCACTTGCAGAAATTGCTTGATAATGTCACCACATTAGCAGGTACGTTATTACATTTTTAAATATGTAAAGGCCTGCAATGCAAACAAGAATGTGTGTGTCTGTGTCTAGCCTACGATATCCATATTAGGACAGCCTCAATGAGTCCAGGATAATTGTTTCCCTAGAAAATGCTATGTTAGTTCCAAAGCTATATTGTCACAACACCCCGATCTGATATTTGAGTCACTTAGCATTTACAGGCAGACTGACAAAGGTATAAGTATGTGAAAAACTTGTTGAATTCTCCAGCTCATGTGTTCTGCCCTGAAGATAATCTACTAATAACACAGCAACAGCAGGTTTAGGAAAATAGATGCAACCACCCACCTTCACTTCCTTATTCCCCCCTCTACCTCTTTCTCTATCTCGCTCTCTCTCTTTCTTCCCCTTTGGCATAGCAAGGTTGAGGAGTCCCACACTCTGCTCCTGTCCCCATTCAAAAACTCCAGATGATCGCAAAACAAAAAAGCTGGCTTTGGGGCACTCCGTTGAATACAAACAAATCAATGGCCGCGGCAAACAAGCAGCTTACTGGATATTTCTACCCTGCAGGTCCCCCTCTAGGCCAGCTGATCCCTTTTTGTCTCGGCGTGTGTGAGCGAAAATCATGTGTAATCCTGCGTGAGTGACAGTGGCGGCTAAATGTGGAATTGAGAACGGCCCTCTCAAATCGAGGGGTCGCGAGAGACGCCAACCGCTTTGGAAATCATTTTATCTTTCTTATCGGGCTTGATCTCTTCTAAATCTTAACTCCCATTGAAGCCTCTTCAGACTCCATACTTGACATAGGTGATTCATTTGTAATCTGCTCTAGTCGTCACACCAGCCGTATTTGGCTCAAAGACAGCTGTATGGTTGGTTGACAGGCTATGCAGATTTCCCCACTGTCACCTTTAGCCTGGCTATGATTTACAGTGAGGGAAAAAAGTATTTGATCCCCTGCTGATTTTGTACGTTTTCCCACTGACAAAGAAATGATCAGTCTATAATTTTAATGGTAGGTTTATTTGAACAGTGGGAGACAGAATAACAACAAAACAATCCAGAAGAACGCATGTGAAAAATGTTATAAATGGAATTGCATTTTAATGAAGGAAATAAGTATTTGACCCCCTCTCAATCAGAAAGATTTCTGGCTCCCAGGTGTCTTTTATACAGGCAACGAGATGAGATTAGGAGCACACTCTTAAAGGGAGTGCTCCTAATCTCAGTTTGTTACCTGTATAAAAGACACCTGTCCACAGAAGCAATCAATCAATCAGATTCCAAACTCTCCACCATGGCCAAGACCAAAGAGCTCTCCAAGGATGTCAGGGACAAGATTGTAGACGTACACAAGGCTGGAATGGGCTACAAGACCATCGCCAAGCAGCTTGGTGAGAAGGTGACAACAGTTGGTGCGATTATTCGCAAATGGAAGAAACACAAAAGAACTGTCAATCTCCCTCGGCCTGGGGCTCCATGCAAGATCTCACCTCGTGGAGTTGCAATGATCATGAGAACGGTGANAATCTTGGGTGAGAACCTCCTTCCCTCAGCCAGGGCATTGGAAATGGGTCGTGGATGGGTATTCCAGCATGACAATGACCCAAAACACACGGTCAAGGCAACAAAGGAGTGGCTCAAGAAGAAGCACATTAAGGTCCTGGAGTGGCCTAGCCAGTCTCCAGACCTTAATCCCATAGAAAATCTGTGGAGGGAGCTGAAGGTTTGAGTTGCCAAACGTCAGCCTTGAAACCTTAATGACTTGGAGAAGATCTGCAAAGAGGAGTGGGACAAAATCCCTCCTGAGATGTGTGCAAACCTGGTGGCCAACTACAAGAAACGTCTAACCTCTGTGATTGCCAACAAGGGTTTTGCCACCAAGTACTAAGTCATGTTTTGCAGAGGGGTCAAATACTTATTTCCCTCATTAAAATGCAATTCCATTTATAACATTTTTCACATGCGTTTTTCAGGATTTTTTTGTTGTTATTCTGTCTCTCACTGTTCAAATATACCTACCACTAAAATTATAGACTGATCATTTCTTTGTCAGTGGGCAAACGTACAAAATCAGCAGGGGATCAAATAATTTTTTCCCTCACTGTAAGCCAATGTCTCCTATTGCCACCTGTTCGCCACTGTGGAGAAACACTTCCTGGTGCCTTCTGACACTGGACCCAGCCTTTGCAGTCACACAGCCTAAACACTAACCAAGATAATCAGAATTCTACCCCATGATTCCATATGCTAATCACCTGGTCAAGGGCATCATTGCCCCAAGGTGTTGCATTAGCCGCATCTCTCAGATCACCCATTGGGGCAGGTGCGGTCACTTAGCATGCCATGCTAAGCCCTGATTTGCTAGTGTGGATAAAGAGTTCCACCCCCTGAGTGGGATTAGCTGTTAGTTAAGAGTACTTACACCAGGACAAACCAAATCAGTATATGCTTCAAAGAGATGTAGGCTTTGTTCTGTGCCAAGTCAGTAAAAACATAAGAAATTATTGGTGAACCTCAAGGTAGGATTACTAAGTCTAAGAATTGTGCTGTCTGAAAGTGAGTTGCATTTACTGAATACTTTCAGTGGTCTGTAAGAAAATGTATTAAGCTGTAGTCTCCAAGGAATGTACTGGCCAAACACCATACAAAACAAAGAGATTTCTGGAAAATTACACAAATCGAAACCTAAATAAAACGCACAAAATGGGGATGGATCGGGCACACCTTGAGGAAACCACCCACCAACACGACCAGACAAGCTCTAACCTGGAACCCACAGGGAAAAAGAAAACCGTGAAGACCCAGGAACAGTTGGAGAAGGTCTGTGGAGGCAGAACATAAAGAAACAGGATCATCCTTGAAAGAACACTGAACAACACACAGCACCGAACTTCATTTTTGTGAATGGTCGATGCTCCCTGAAGAGCAAAAGGGTTTAAGTCAAGTATTTTCCCTTTCCCCAACAATTAGATACAGTATCTAGAAGTGTATGCATATACAGTGCATTCGGAAAGTATTCAGATCCCTTCCCTTTATCCACATTTTGTTACATTACAGCCCTATTCTAAAATTTATTAAATAAAAACGATTACTTATGCATCTACATACGATACCCCATAATGACAAATTGAGAACAGGTTTTTAGAAATGTTTGAAAATAATAAAAATAAATAAATAAAAACTCATTTACATAAGTATTCAGACCCTTTGCTATGAGACACGAAATGGAGCTCAGGTGCATCCTGTTTCCATTGATCATCCTTTAGATGTTTCTACAACTTGATTGGAGTCCACCTGTAGTAAATTCAATTGATTGGGCATGATTTGGAAAGCACACACCTGTCTATATACCGTCCCACAGTTGACAGTGTATGTCAGAGCAAAAACCAAGCCATTAAGGAATTTTCAGTAGAGCATTAAAGGTCTCCAAGAACACAGTGGCCTGACCGCCTGGCCAAATTGAGCAATCGGGGGATAAGGGACTTGGTCAGGGAGGTGACAAAGAACCCTATGGTCACTATGACAGAGCTCCAGAGTTCCTCTGTGGAGATGGGAGAACCTTTCAGAAGGACAACCATCTCTGCAGCACTCACATCTCACACTGAAGACACTCCTCAGTAAAAGGCACATGACAGCCCGCTTGGAGTTTGCCAAAAGGCACCTAAAGGACTCACAGACCAAGTGAAACAAGTTATTCTCTGGTCTGATATAACCAAGATTGAACTCTTTGGTCTGAATGCCAATCGTCACGTCTGGAGGAAACCAGGCACCATCCCTACGGTGAAGCATGGTGGTGGCAGCATCATGCTGTGGGGATGTTTTTCAGCGGCAGGTACTGCGAGTCTAGTCAGGATCGAGGGAAAGATGAACAGAGCAAAGTACAAAGAGATCCTTGATGAAAACCTGCTCCAGAGCACTCAAGACTTCAGACTGGGGCAAACGTCTACCTTCCAACAGGACAACGACCCTAAACACAGGCAAGACAACGCAGGAGTGGCTTCGGGACAAGTCTCTGAATGTTCTTGAGTGGTCCACCCAAAGCCCGGACTTGAACCCGATCAATCATCTCTGGAGAGACCTGAAAATAGCTGTGCAAGGACGCTCCCCATCCAACCTGACAGCGCTTGAGAGGATCTGCAGAGAAGAATGGGAGAAACTCCCAAATAGAGGTGTGCCAAGCTTGTAGCGTCATACCCAAGAAGACTCGAGGCTGTAATAGCTGCCAAAGGTGCTTCATCAAAGTACTGAGTAAAGGGTACGAACATTTATGTAAATGTCATATTTCAGTTTTATTCTACATTTGAAAACATTTCTAAAAACCTGTTTTTGCTTTGCCATTATGGGGTATTGTGTGCAGATTGAGGTAGAAAAACTATTTAATCAAATTTAGAATAAGGCTGTAATGTAACAAAAAGTGAAAAAAGTTGAAGGGGTCTGAATACTTTTCGAATGCACTGTATGTATGCCAATGCGATTGCCCACTTCCGATGGCCAAAAAGACACATCCATGCTTCATCAACCTTTGCGTGATAGGTTACCCACTGCCCTCACTTAAAAGCACCAAGCCAGTATTGCCGTGAATCACAGGTTCCCAGTATCCCCACATGAAGGCAATGAAGTTTGACAGCCTCAAAGTTTACCATCACTGGAGAATAATGGAAGAGTAAATAGCTCTGGCATTTCCCCGTATCATATTCATCGAACTATTCAACCCTTATTTCCATCCCTATAAATTGGTAGAATACACTGAGACGGCAGCTTCGTCTCATCATTCAAAGCACACCCACTGCATTGTGGAAGATCTAAAGGGTTGAGGTGATTATGCACATACACTTCCTTTGTACTTTGCTTCTTTTTACCTTCAACCGTGTAAGGTTCTATCCTTTTTTTTGTTACCCACATGTACATGACTTTTATTGTTGCAGCGCGGTTGCACGTGGTGGGAGGTAAATGTTGAGTCGGCTGTGGCTTTAAAGTCGGATCACTTTAAGTACAACATTTTTTATCATTGTCATGACTGGCCTGTGAGGATTAGGTTACAGTGGATCACAGTTCTACAGAGATATCTCTCCCTCCCGCAGAGGGGGAGAGGGATTGATGGGGGGGGGGGGGGTTCATGACACCTCACGCCCATCGTAAATTATAAGGCAGCAGACTAATCCTTCTCCCTTTAGAGTTGGGGGTTGGAATGTATGTGTGTGCCGTAGGGAGAGTCGATCTCAGAACTGTAACATGCAATAAATGGACTTTGAGACATTATATTTCATCAACCAAAATGGTGGTAACAATGATAGATGGAATATGAATTTTCGATTTTGTAATGTCATTAAAATGAGGACGTTATAACGAAAGCATTGTAACTTGAAGAGTTTTCATGATGTGTATATGATGTTTACAACATGTGTGTTGTGTAGAAAATATCCAGGTCAAAGAGAATGTTTTTCTGACGATGAGGCTGTGATTTTAGCTGTCTAACGAGATCATAGCCATTTGTGATACCTTGCCTCGTAACTAGCTACGCCCTAGGAAACCCAGAGAGCGTGTCTTGAAGACGGGAACGCCCTTTTCTACGCTGGGGTATAAAACATGTGAGTTAAGAATTTACATATCAGACTAGAGGACCACACGCTGCAGCTAGGGTCCACGATTAGTCACACAGTGCTTCCATTACCATGCTGGTAGTGTTGACACGGCTGATTAGCCTCCTCAGGAGCCCACTCTCACAGAACGAGTGCAAGGAAACAGACAACTAAGAGAAAGGACATTGTGACATCTTGTGGACAATCAGAGACTTACACCTGAAGACGAAAGACCCGAACATCAGAGATACCCAACGGAGACATTCAACACGTAAATACATGCATTACAATTCTGACCCATAAGAGCGGCAGTTCAGGGCAAGGTGTTAGGGCTAAACTAAGTGTAGTTTACAAATGCATCCAAGTGTTGCTCTTTTGTTAAATCTCCCTCTTGTGTGTAACATGTGTCATATTGTGTTGATCCGCTAGGGAACTGTTGCCACTGTATTAAGTTCTAACCAATAACTTAAACGGTTTGTGTATGTGTATCTTATGTTATCATTTAGCTTGTTAGTAAATAAATATTCAACTCAATTTGTTTTTTACGGAATGATTAGTGAGACCCGGGTTTGTGCAGATTTACGAATTATGCGACGGAAATTAATTAATTAGTGAATGCTATGAAATCGATATATTCTGATATTCTTTAAGTTAATTCGGGAAACAGTAACTCATTAATTAAACAAACTTTTCCCATGGTGCCCCAGATTGCTGAGTTAATGGTTACAGGATTAATTGAATCACGTAATTATAAACAGTTAATTATTCAATAAATAGCATGTCATCACATTAACGATAGCAACGTCACGACATCCTCCTCGTGTAATTTATCCATGTAATATTACAATTGTAAATTCCTGTGTTCGGCACGAGTCCTACATTCAACTGTCTTTGGGAAACATTGAGTTCGTAAGACTCGGAAACAGTTGGAAGAGTCAGATTTCATGAATGTTTTCGCATGATTCTTCTGGAGTCTTGCAAGAGAGGCAAGTGTTACAATAATTACAGGTCAGGCAGGTGCACAGATAGGGCTCTACCTGTGCAGAGCACATGCCCCTTTGCCCTTCCAATCTCCAAAGTGCCCTTTTTGGGGGGTTGCGAGTCAAAGTTTGAAAACCATTGCGATACATGATAGTGGCAACAAAAGGAGGGGTTGGATATAGTAATGGTAGGCTACATTATTTCTTACAATCTTCAAATTTGACTGGAATTGTGTTGATCATTGTTAATACATGCATCATTTAATCCAGTTAAAAAATAGTTTTGCTAAACACTTTACAAATCAGATTGTGCTGCTTTCCCCTCTTCTTGTTATAACTGCTCAATGTGTCTGTGACCGCGGTTGCGGGAATTATTTTTTGGGGTACCAAAGAAATATGATCTAATAGTACGTCCCCAAAAGGTCTGCGCACGGCCCTGTTTCAGAGAGCATGAATAATTAAGTTTCCTATCAGGTTGAGGAGTTTACAAATTCTCATCTGAGCTTTCCGTAAATATTCAATGCCACGGTCAAGCATGTCCCGAGAGGACGAGATTCAATAGCTATGACAGTGCGTTATTCAAAGGATGCTTCTTGTCCCCCAAAAATGAGCTACCTCATAGGTCTGCCACATGTGATTCAATAGCAATGGCTGTTGGTTACTCAAAAGGATGCTTCTTAACCTTATTAAAACATGAGCTACCTCATAGGCCTACCGCATGTTGATGTGACTGTGTGCATTACTGTAAGGATGCTTCTTACCCCCCAAAAATTGCTACCTCATAGGCCTACCAAATGTTGATGTGACTGTGTGCATTACAGTAAGGGTGCTTCTTACCCCAAAAAATCTGCTACCTCATAGGCCTACCAAATGTTGATGTGACTGTGTGTATTACTGTAAGGGTGCTTCTTACCCCCAAAAATCTGCTACCTCATAGGCCTTACACATGTTGATGTGATTCAATAGCAATAACCGTTCGTTGCTCAAAAGGGGTGTCGTAGCCCAAAGATGAGCTATCTCATAGGCCAACCACATGTCGTTTTTTTTTTTTTTTACCTTTATTTAACTAGGCAAGTCAGTTAAGAACAAATACTTATTTTCAATGACAGCCTAGGAACAGTGCGTTAACTGCCTTGTTCAGTGGCAGAACGACTTTTTACCTGTAGCTCGGGGATTCGATCTTGCAACCATTTCGATTACTAGTCCAACGCTCTAACCACTAGGCTACCAGCCGCCCTGCCGCCCCGGTTTGATTTAGACATTTCACGAAAATGTTATTAGTTATGTCTGATTTTCTGGTCCACTGTGGCAAAACTAACTCAGAATGTATCTGCAGTTAAACATTTATGAGATACCATCTTTGATCAATTTGCCATTACGTTTGTTTGGACTGTTTTATCTGGGTAGTTTTTAGTTGCTATCATTACCTTGCAATTTCAAAGACTTTCCGGACACCCTCACACATTAGAAGGCAAGTGTTGCGTTTCAAAGTGGGAATGAGAGAGAGAGGTGTCTGGATTGCATTAATATTTTTTGGGATTTGCCTTTGAAGTGCAGAAGTTGTGCCTCAAGAGCTTGTAATTCCCGGAACAAAGTGCCACCTGACTGACTAATGAGGAAGCTTTGTAGACCCCAACCCCAATCCCCCACCACAAACTTCTCTCTCTCTTTCACTCTCTCATTTCATCACTCTATTGCTTCTCTGAAACAGAAATGAATGCATCAATCCCCACCTCACACCTCTCTCTACTTCTCTCGCACCATCACTCTTATCGCTCTCTCATTCCATTACTATCCCTTCTTTGAAATGTAAATAAATGCATCAACCTTCTAGACAAATGCTTTATGGATTAATGTGGACTCGGACGCAATGAACAGATGAAAAAACATAGAAGATAGAGAGTCATACAGGACCTACCCAGACACTGGTTTTCATTGACCATCCCACCGGCTCTCCCTTTTTCTCGCTTTTGATTACGCATTTTAAAATCCTTCCTTTGTTTAGCCAACCCCCAACCATTTAAAGTATTACCAACAGCATTGGATCTAAACTCCCTGCTACCCGACAAGTACCTTATCCACAATAAAGAACATGTCTGAACCTAGGTGCTTGGGGGGACACGATAACAGTCATAAAAGCATGTAAGTAAATGTACAACCTCTAATCTCAACCTCACGTTTTCTAATTTTACAGACACAAAGCTATGCTAAGGAAATGAATGAGGCTTGCAGATTGTGGTGTTTTTGTGGTCCGTTCACATTTGAGATTATACAGAATACTGGAGCTGCAAACGACTCACTCATTCTTACCTTGAATAGTCTCCCTTTTGAAGAGAGATATCTCAATAACACTGAAATACACTGAGTATATCAAACATTAGGAACACCTTCCTAATATTGAGTTGAGCATGAAAAACCTTCCAGCGTTTCAGTTCTTGACATAGACCGGTGCACCTACTGGCACCTACTACCATACCCCGTTCAAAGGCCCTTAAATCTTTTGTCTTGCCAATTCACCCACTGAATGGCACACATATACAATCCACGTTTCAATTGTCTCAAGGCTTAAAAATCCTTATTTAACCTCTCTCCTCCCCTTCATCTACACTGATTTTAAGTGGATTTAACAAGTGACATCAATAAGGGACCATAGCTTTCACCTGGTCAGTCTATGTCATGGAAATAGGTGTTCTTAATGTTTTGTATACTCAATGTAGAGTCTAACTTTGATGCATGTGGTGTAGAATTCTACCTGAAGGTTTCCCCCAATTAAAAGCAAATCTTTTTTAACCTTCAGCTGTCTGGTTCTCCTTTTGTGTTCTCCTAGTGTGAGATTATCTATTCACTTTTCTCCTGTAGCACCACTGTTGTCAAATGTATTGGTTGAACCAAGGTTGTAGAACAAACACAAATGCAGCTTTTCCAATTAGAGTTATTCCTTAACAAGCACACAGCATTTCTGAAAATAATCTTAGGTATGAGTGTTGGTTGTCACCCGTGTATGAAATAAAATGCCTCCAGTTAAGTCCAATCCAAGATGGTGTAGCAGTCGGACGTTTGTTTTTGTCTTGTCCCGTCTATACGTAGTTTTTTATCGTGTTTTTCGTGTATATTTTTCATGTATATTTTAATATCACTTTCCATCTACAGACTGAATATACTCTCCTGCACCCAATGCGGTACGGATCTGCTATTTTATACTTAAGATCTGAAACCCCATCAAAAGCTAACTGGCTACCAGCTAACTGGCTACTAGCTAACCGCAGCCCGATAGCTATCTAGAGCGCATCGGACTGCTAGCTTAAGAGGCTCATTAGACAATTTCTTTGGCCACTATACCTAGTCTGCCAATTGGCCTGGTTAAACACACGGAACCCTGCTGATTCTTCTTCTGAGCCGGAAAAGAAGCTAGCCAGCTAACTAGCTACTAGTCAGCTAGCCATTACTAGCGGACACCAGCTACCTCTAGCACGGACAACTCTCGCCAGTCTACACAGCGCGAGGTAAACCAAAGCAAATCTGACCTATTTTTCTCCACGTCTCCAGATTCCTACCGCACGCCCTGAAATTTTTTTCACCTGGGTCATCGCAGCTAGCTAGCTGCTACCCGGGTGGCCACTTTCTCAACTGGCTCCGCCGTCGCAACTTCCCCCATATGCCCAGCTGCTAGCATGCTAGCTATTCTTTGGCCACTATACCTATTTTGCCAATTGGCCTGGTTTACCACACGGAGCCCCGCTCTCCTAATGCCGACGGAACAAATCGAGGGGGCAAAACAGACTTTCTCCCGTCAAGACGTCCCTCCAAGGCCCTTCTGCTAGCTTTTAGCCCCGGCCTGCTAGCTGTCTGAAGCCACACACTGGACTCCTATGACCATTCAGCTACCCATGCCTCTCGATAACATCAATATACCTTGTCCATTGTAGTTTTGGTTAGTAATTATTGCCTTATTTCATACGCCTTAGTTAACACTTTAGTCCCACCTCCCACACTTGGATACATCACCTGGTTTAAAAAATAGGTGACCTAATCTGGGACATGCTTAACACCATGGCCACCTACAATCTAAACTTGATGCCCTCAATCTCACACAAATTATCAATGAACCCACCAGGTACAACCACAAATCAGTAAACACAGGCACCCTCATAGATATCATCCTAACCAACTTGCCCTCTAAATACACCACTGCTGTTTTCAACCAAGATCGCAGCGATCACTGCCTCATTGCCTGCATCCGTAATGGGTCTGCGGTCAAACGACCACCCCTCATCACTGTCAAACGCTCCCTAAAACACTTCAGCGAGCAGGCCTTCCTAATCGACCTGGCCCGGGTATCCTGGAAGGATTTTGACCTCATCCCGTCAGTAGAGGATGCCTGGTCATTATTTAAGAGTGCCATCCTCACCATCTCAGGGGTAGCCATGCTTTCCACCTGGCTACCCCTACCCCGGTCAACATCCCCGCACTCCCCACAGCATCTCGCCCAAGCCTCCTCCATTTCTCAATCACCCAAATCCAGATAGCTGAGGTTCTGAAAGAGCTGCAAAATCTGGACCCCTACAAATCAGCCGGGCTAGACAATCTGGTCCCTCTCTTTCTAAACTGATCTGCCGAAATTGTTGCAACCCCTATTACTAGCCTGTTCAACCTCACTTTCGTATCGTCTGAGATTCCCAAAGATTGTAAAACTGCAGCGGTAATCCCCTTCTTCAAAGGGGGTGACACTCTAGACCCAAACTGCTACAGACCCATATCTATCCCACCCTGCCTTTCAAAGGTCTTTGAAAGCCAAGTTAGCAAACACATTACCGACCATTTCGAATCCCACCGTACCTTCTCCGCTATGCAATCTGGTTTCAGAGCTGGTCATGGGTGCATCTCAGCCACACTCATGGTCCTAAACGATATCATAACCGCTATCGATAAGAGACATTACTGTGCAGCCTTATTCATTGACCTGGCCAAGGCTTTCGACTCTGTCAATCACCACATTCTCATTGGCAGACACAACAGCCTTGGTTTCTCAAATGATTGCCTTGCCTGGTTCACCAACTACTTCTCTGATAGAGTTCAGTGTGGCAAATCGGAGGGCCTGTTGTCCGGACCTCTGGCAGTCTCTATGGGGGTGCCTTTAAGGGACGACTCTCTTCTCTGTATACGTCAATGATGTCGCTCTTGCTGTCGGGTGATTCTTTGATCCACCTCTACGCAGATGACACCATTCTGTATACTTCTGACCCTTCTTTGGACACTGTGTTAACTTCTTAGGGAGCGGCTCCCGAGGAGTCTGGCGTGCCCAAAGTAAAATGCCTCCCACTCAGGCCCAGAAAATAGGATATGCACATAATTAGTACTATTGGATAGGAAACACTCTGAAGTTTCTAAAAGTGTTAACATAATGAATGTGAGTATAACAGAACGGATATAGCAGGCGAAAACCCGAGGAATTTCTGTCCTGGAAAAAGTGTTTTTGACACATTGCCAACAGTCTCTAGACAATGTTTGATGATGTTTAGTTGCTCTGGATGGTAATAGAAGAAGAATTTCGAAGTGGTCATCGGATGTAAACAGAAGAGGAAGCGCGTTCACGGGCTCGCGCGTGCTGTGGTTTTTTCCTTTCCTATCGTC
The DNA here is from genome assembly GCA_003317085.1 of Hucho hucho. Taxonomy (NCBI): domain Eukaryota; kingdom Metazoa; phylum Chordata; class Actinopteri; order Salmoniformes; family Salmonidae; genus Hucho; species Hucho hucho. The sequence goes on along the minus strand of QNTS01001723.1, from coordinate 78,959 downwards.
CAGTTTATAATCCGGTTGAAATATAAATATACATAAAAGTGTTCCTAAGGATACATTATCAATGATGTTTGATTGTTGTTGAACGAGTTCTCTTCACGGTTCAATGGGCAAGTGGACGCTGTATTTTTTTAACAATGCGCCAAACGGAGATTTATGGATATAATAAATGACTTTTTCTAACAAAAGAACCATTGGATGTCTTCGTTGGACACTTGGGAAGCCCTCAGCAGAAGTTCTTCAAAAGGTAAGGGATTTGTTTTCGCTGTGAAATGTGTTTTGTGTGAACCGCGATGTTTTATGAATTTATGCTAATGGGAAAATATTGGAGGTGCTACCCTCAAACAATCAAATGTTGTGCTTTCGCCGTAAAGCCTTTTTGAAATCTGTGATATATACAACGCTGTGATATTGCCAAGAAGCAGAGCTTTTGATGACTATGCAACACTTGTATATTGATGAATGTTTAATAATTCAACTTTTGGATTTTGAATTTGGCGCCTTGCAATTCACCGGGTAGTGTCGGGAGTGGGGCGCTAGCCACTCCATAAGTAGTTAACTAACCTCCAGACGAGCTTCAATGCCATACAACTCTCATCCGTGGCCTCCAACTGCTCTTAAATGCAAGTAAAACTAAATGCATGCTTTTCAACCGATCACTGCCCGCACCTTCCCGCCTGTCCAGCATCACTACTCTGGTTGGCTCGGACTTAGAATATGTGGACAACTACAAATACCTAGGTGTCTCGCTAGACTGTAAACTCTCCTTCCAGACTCACATTAAATATCTCCAATCCAAATTTAAATCCAGAATCAGCATCCTTCACTCATGCTGCCAAACATACCCTCGTAAAACTTACCATCCTACCGATCCTCAACTCCGGCGATCGGTCATTTATAAAATAGCCTCCAACACTCTACTCAACAAATTGGATGCAGTCTATCACAGTGCCATCCGTTTTGTCACCAAATCCCCATATACTACCCACCACTGCAACCTGTATACTCTCGTTGGCAGGCCAAAGCTTCATACTCGTCGCCAATCCCACTGGCTCCAGGTCATCTACAAGTCTCTGATTGGTAAAGCCCCGCATTATCTCAGCTCACTGGTCACCATAGCAGCATCCACCCGCAGCACCCGCTCCAGCCGTTATATCTCACTGGTCACCCCCAAAGCCAATTCCTCATTTGGCTGCCTTTCCTTCCAGTTCTCTGCTGCCAATGACTGAAACGAACTACAAAAATCACTGAAGCTGGAGACTCATATCTCCCTCACTAGCTTTAAGCACCAGCTGTCAGTGCTGCTCACAGATCTCTGCACCTGCACATAGCCCACCTGTAAACAGCCCATCCTACTACCTCATCCCCATACTGTATTTATTTATTTATCTTGCTCCTTTGCACCCCAGTAACTTGCACATCTACCATCCCAGTGTTTAATATCTATATTGTAATTACCTCGCCACCATGGCCTATTTGTTGCTCTACCTCCCTTAATTATTTTTTTTTTTACTGTATTATTGGCTGTATGTCTGTGTATTCCATGTGTAACTCTGTTGTTGTATGTATCAAACAGCTGTGCTTTATCTTGGCCAGGTCGCAGTTGTAAATGAGAACTTGTTCTCAACTAGCCTACCTGGTTAAATAAAGGTAAAATAAATAAA
>QNTS01001723.1:43139-71424 GCA_003317085.1 Hucho hucho | reverse complement strand
CGGTCCCCTTCCAGAGAGACCAGCTCCACCCTACACCATCAGGCCCCATCCTGAGTGGCCAACAACCCTGCACCACCGGTCCCCTTCCAGAGAGACCAGCTCCACCCAGCTCCACCCTACACCATCAGGCCCCATCCAGAGTGGCCAACACAATCCTGCACCATCGGGCCCTTTGTAGAGTGGACAGCACCCCCCCCACCCACCCCACTACCCCCCATGCTAACAGGACAACACCCCAATCAGCAGAGACCAACAGTCCAGCAACACAGTTATGCAGAAGTGGCACGAAGAATTGAGCACCCTGTTGCAGTTGGGATAAACCAGATAAGGAATCAGATGATATAATCTGCTAAAAAAATCCATTAATTCCTTCTTCGTTATCATCAGAAATAGAATTATTGGAAATACAACCTATTATGATTATGAATTCAGTTTGAGATAAGCTAACCAGGAAAGGGTTAAAGTTAGCTCATATAAATGTACTGGATATAGCCTCAGAAAACAAGTTCATTAGATTAGTAATTTGCTAATATTAGATCATTTGAATATATTAGCCATTTCTTACACTCACTTAGACAGCACGTTTGATGATACAGCAGTATGAATACAAGAAAATAACATCTATAGAAAAGTCAGGAATGTCTACGCAGAGATGTTGCTGTATATATTCAGAGCCATATTCCTGTAAAACTAAGAGGAAAGCTAATGACATGAAGTAGAAGTGCTGTGGTTGCAGGTTAATCTGCCTCATCTGATGCCTCTTCTTTTAGGGTGCTGCTATAGAACGCATCTTGAAATCTGTGTGAGGTTAGATAAGGTCTAATGATACGAACAGAGAAACATATGTTCTTGGTGATCTGAACATTGACTGGTTATCATTTAGTTGTCCTCTCAAGAGGAAGCGTCTTACTGTGACTAATGCCTGTAACATGACCCAGGTTATCACTCAACCAACTAGAGTGTATACCAAAAGTTTTGGATCTGTGACATCCACTTGTATTGATCATACCTTCACCCATGCTGCAGCGCTTGCTCCAAAACAATATCAGTTCCCATTAGCTGTAGTGAGCTTTTAACATTGTGGCAATAAAAATGAAAGCCAAAGAACCAAAGGCAGGGCCTAAAGATATTTAAAAGAGATCATACAAAATATTTTCTCAGGACTCTTTTGTTGAAGATGTAAATCACGTACAGTACCAGTCAAAAGTTTGGACACAACGGTGTTTCTTTATTTGCACTATTTTCTACATTGTAGAATAATAGTGAATACATGAAAATTATGAAATAACACATATGGAATCATTTAGTAACCAAAAAAGTGTTAAACAAATCAAAATATATTTCATATTTTAGATGCTTCTAAATAGCACCCTTTGCCTTGATGACAGCTTTGTACACTCTTGGCATTCTCTCAACCAACTTCATGAGGAATGCTTTTCCAACAGTCTTCAAGGAGTTCACATATATGCTGAGTACTTGTTGTCTGCTTTTCCTTCACTCTGTGGTCCAACTCATCCCAAACCATCTCAATTGGGTTGAGGTCGGGGGATTGTGTAGGCCAGGTCATCTGATGCAGCACCATCACTCTCCTTCTTGGTCATATAGCCCTTACACAGCCTGGAGGTGTGTTTTGGGTAATTGTCCTGTTGAAAAACAAATGACAGTTCTACTAAGCGCAAACCAGATGGGATGGTGTATCGCTGCAGAATGCTGTGGTAACCATGCTGGTTAAGTGTGCATTGAATTCTAAATAAATCATAGACAGTGTCACCAGCAAAGCACCATCACACCATGTCCTCCATGCTTCACGATGGGAACAAAGATAATCTGTTAATCTACTTTGCGTCTCACAAAGCCACAGCGGTTGGAACCAAAAATCTAAAATATGGACTCATTAGACCAAAGGACAGATTTCCACCAGTCTAATGTCCATTGTTCCTTGGCCCAAGCAGGTCTCTTCTTCTTATTGGTGTCCTTTAGTAGTGGTTTCTTTGCAGCAATTCGACCATGGAGGCCTGATCAATTAATAAATTAAATGTATTTATAAAGCCCTTTTTACATCAGCCGATGTCACAAAGTGCCATACAGAAACCCAGCCTAAAACCCCAAACAGCAAGCAATGCAGATGTAGAAGCACAGTGACTTGGAAAAACTCCCTAGAAAGGCAGGAACATAGGAAGAAACCTAGAGAGGAACCAGGCTCTGAGGGGTGGCCAGTCCTCTTCTGGCTATGACAGGTGGAGATTGTAACAGTACATGGCCATGATGTTCAAACGTTCATAGATGACCAGCAGGGTCAAATAATAATAATTACAGTGGTTGTAGAGGGTGCAACAGGTCAGCACCTCAGGAGTAAATGTGACTCAGCACCTGGATTCGGTCTTAAGTAGCAACATTTGTGGATAAAAGTAGACTCAGAGCTACAAAATGGTACATCATACACTGCATTTGAGGAATCAATGGAAAAGTAATTCTGCTTTGAATGTTGATCAACTTGTAAACTCACTTTTGAGAAAACCGTCTTTCAATGTTTTGGTACTACTATTGGAGAGCCCTTCTTTGTCTACACCCATTCAGCATTGTTCACACCCTCTTAATTCTTAGCCCACCCATATCTTTAAGGGTTGATCCTACCGTTCTGTACTAACCTGCCAGCTACATCCAGACATCTAAGAGAGAGAGAACATCTCACTGAACATTACTCGCCCTAGCAGAGCTGGTTAGGCTGTTATGTTATCCAGAGTGTTAGTGACTGCAACTGTGATGTCAGACTGTCCGTTTGTAAATTCAGAGCGTTTCGCGTTCAGAGCGCACACTGCATGTTCTGACCAATAAGTAGTGTTGTTCCGAAAGCTCTGACCTCACAACGACAGTCAAGCATGCAAGCTAACTGGCTAGCTACTTCCAGACACATAATGAGAGAACACCCCACTCAGTCTGACCATTTTACTCACACTAGCAGAGCTTGTTAGGCAGTTTTCATGTTATCCAGAGTGTTGGTGACTAACTATCTTCTTCAGGCTAGGGTCCTTTTTTCTCAATTTCCGCTTGACTGACGTGCCCAAAGTAAACTGCCTGTTGCTCAGGCCCTGAAGCCAGGATATGCATATAATTGGTACCATTGGATAGAAAACACTCTGGAATTTGTAGACATTTTTTAATAATGTAGGAGACAATCACACAATAGATATGGTAGGAGAACATCCAAAGAAAAACCAACCAGATTCTTTTTTTGAGAGAGAGCCCATGCTCTTCCAATGGAACGAATGGGTAAAAATTAAATATAGCTCCCAGTATGCAATTCCTATGGCTTCCACTGGGTGTCAGTAGTCTTTGTTCAAGGTTTTAGGCTTGTTTCTTCCAAAAAGAGGAAGAATAATGAGCTTTAGTACAGGGACACAGACTTGGAAATTTGTGTATGCGCGTGCAACGAAGAGGACACGCACCTGCTAATATCATTTTCCTATTGAACATACTTCTTTCCGTATTAAATATTATAGTTTAATTACATTTTAGGGTATCTGAGGATTAAATAGAAATGTATTTTGACTTGTTTTAACAAAGTTTAGTGGTAGATTTTTGATTCCTTTCTCTGCATGTTGAAGAAGTGGATTACTCAAATCGATGGCGCCAACTAAACAGACTTTTTGGGATATAAAGAAGGATTTTATCTAACAAAACGACACTACATGTTGTAGCTGGGACCCTTTGGATGACAAATCAGAGGAAGATTTTCAAAAAGTACGTCAATATTTAACCGCTATATGTGAATTTATGAAACATGTGCCAGTGGAAAAATATTTTGATGTGGGGCTCCGTCCTAAAACAATCGCATGGCATGCTTTCGGTGTAAAGCCTACTGTAAATCGGACAGTGCTGTTAGATTAACAAGAATTTAAGCTTTTAACCAATATAAGACACTTGTATGACATAAATGTATACTATCCATAACTTATGACTATTTATTTGAATTGCGTGCCCTCCGGTTTCACCGGAAGTTGTCCCGCTAGCGGGACGCCTAGCCTTTCTGTGCTCTGGCACACTAAGACAAGAGTCTTTTGTTAAGAAATGTAGCTAGATAGATTAACTTCTTAGGGAGTGGCTCCCGAGGTGACGGTTTTGGAGAGTCTGGCGTGCCCAAAGTAAAATGCCTCCCACTCATGTGCATATCCTATTTTCTGGGCCTAATTAGTACTATTGGATAGGAAACACTCTGGAGTTTCTAAAAGTGTTAACATAATGTCTGTGAGTGTAACAGAACAGATATAGCAGGCAAAAACCCGAGAAGATTACTGTTTTTTGTCACATTGGCTCTGTTTGACAGTCTCCCTATTTATTTCAAAGGCAAGCAGCTCCGAGATTTCAGTACCTATGGCTTCCACTAGATGTCAACAGTCTCTATACAAAACCAGGAAACGTTGGCCCTGACCAGAACGGATAGGGAGAGAATATGGTCCAGGGAGCTCTCTACAGTTGTTCGAAAACGTCCGCGCGTTGGCTCACGCGCGAGGTGACAAAAAAGGAAAGAATAGCAAGTCCGATGTTAGGCCAACTTTATAATATCATTTATATGTATTTTCTTATGGATTCCTTTGTATTTTTTACTACAAACTAAACAAACATCTTTATACTATCCATATTAAAGTTGCGCAAGAGAAGTGCCAAGATACCCGAACTCGACGGTGGATTTTATGAACATAACGCGTCAACCAAACTGAGATTTATGGATATAATAAATGACTTTTTCTAACCAAAGAAGCATGGATTGTCTTCGTTGGACACTTGGGAAGCCCTCAGCAGAAGTTCATCAAAGGTAAGCGATTTTATATTAGCGATTTTATGCGTTATGTGAGACCCGGGATGGGTTATGGATTTATGCTAATGCGTAAATATTAGAGGTGCTATCCTGAATATTTAATAATTCAACTTTTGGATTTTGAATTTGGCGCTTTACATTTCACCGGGTAGTGTCGGGAGTGGGGCGCTATTGGATAGGAAACACTCTGAAGTTTCTAAAAGTGTTAACATAATGTCTGTGAGTATAACAGAATGGATATAGCAGGCGAAAACCAGAGGAGTTTTTGACACATTGCCTCATTTTGAACGCTTCCCTATTGAAAACAGCCATTTCTGGGAGTAAGATTGCAGTACCTATTGCTTCCACTGGATGTCAACAGTCTCTAGACAGTGTTTGGTGATGTTATAGTTGCTCTGGATGGTAATAGAAGAAGAATTGGGAACTGGTCATCGGATGTAAACAGAAGAGGATGCGCGTTCACCCTTTCCTATCGTCCAGTTTATATTACGGTTGAAATATTATAGTAAATATACATAAAAGTGTTCCTAAGGATACATTATCAATGATGTTTGATTGTTCTTGGACAAGTGTATAGGTATAGGTTGAACGCGTTCTCTTCACGGTTCAATGGGCGAGTGGACGCTGTATTTTATGATCATAACGCGCCAACCAAACGGAGATTTAGCGCCCCACTGCTCCCTAAGAGCGTAATCACACAGTCGTCCAGAACTCGTGTCACTGGGCAGTTTTCGGCTGTGTTTCCCTTTGTAGTCTGTAATTGTTTACAGGCCCTGCCACATCCGACGAGCGTCGGAGCCAGTGTAGTACGATTCAATCTTAGTCCTGTATTGGTGTTTTGCCTGTTTGATGGTTCATCGGAGGGCATAGCAGGATTTTTTATAAGCTTCCGGGTTAGAGTCCCTCACCTTGAAACACCAGCTCTACCATTTAGCTCTGTGCAAAAGTTGCCTGTAATCCATGGCTTCTGGTTGGGGTATGTACGTACAGTCACTGTGGGGACGACGTCCTCGATGCACTTATTGATAAAGCCAGTGACAAAGCCAGTGGTGTACTCCTCAATGCCATCGGAAGAATCCCGGAACATGTTCCAGTCTGTGCTAGCAAAAAAGTCCTGTAGTTTAGCATCTGCTTCATCTGACCAGTTTTTTATAGACCGAGTCACTGGTGCATCCTGCTTAAATGTTTGCTTGTAAGCAGGAATCAGGAGGATAGAGTTATGGTCAGATTTGCCAAATGGAGGGCGAGGGAGAGGGAGAGCTTGTATGCGTCTCTGTGTGTGGAGTAAAGGTGATCTAGAATTTTTTTTGAATTTGGGTAAAACTGATTTAAGTTTCCCTGCATTAAAGTCCCCGGCCACTAGGAGCGCCGCCTCTGGGTAAGCGGTTTCCTGTTTGCTAATTTCCTTATACAGCTGACTGAGTGCGGTCTTAGTGCCAACATCGGTCTGTGGTGGTAAATAAAAAAATGGATGAAAACTCTCTTGGCAAATGGTGTGGTCTACAGCTTATCATGAGATACTTCAGGCAAGCAAAATCTAGAGACTTCCTTAGATTTCGTGCACCAGCTGTTGTTTACAAATATACACCGTCCCCCCTCGTCTTACCGGAGTGTGCATGTGGAACTCAGTCAGTGGCCTAGGAATGAATTTCTGTGAGACTTTCCGAACGATAACTCTAAACCTGTTAAATGAGGTGGCATTTGAGCAGCACTGCATTGGCATGGCTGCACAGATAAAAAATAACCTGCTTGAAGTTAAAGAACATTAGGAACAATTGTTCCCCAGCCACTTAGTGACAGTAAAAGTAATGGTTTCGATAGTTAAAATGTGTAGTTTGGCAAAAACATTGATTTCTTTGGTGGCCGAATGCCACTACAGGGAGAATAAACAGTGAACACAAATTATTAAATGTGGATAGTTTTTAAAGGTTACAATTCAAGGTTGCCATATAGGGATAATTCTGGTCAATTCTGATTCTGGTCAATAAATGCCAGCACACCCGGAAAGTAGCAGTGGGTTTGTGGTGTTGCTGGAATTTAACGGGTCTTTTTCACAATGAGGGCCAGTGATCTGTACAGTGAAATTGAGTGCCCACTGATGCTGATGTTAAAACAGTGAGTTTTATAACACACACACACACGCATAATGAAAGACACTCACAGACTCTTATCTTCTATACATGACTCACACTCTAGCCGTCGGCGCTCTTTTAAGGTCCTTACTACTGAATAGTGCCTGTTACTCTCTAGCAGACAAATGTATGCAAGACACTCTTATACAGACAAACAATTGTCTCTGCACTCACAGATACACTTTTATCTTATTAACGACTCTCTAGCAGACACAAAGATCACACTTTCACACACAACTACTGCACATTTGGCTCTTTTCTCCCTTATTTCATACTCAATAGTATACCCCACACATTAACGAATCCAAAAACACATTTGCGCACGCTCTGACTCACTTAGTGCTTGTGCGCGTTGCCAAATAGGCCAGAGAAATGACTCAACATAGCATTCAACAGAATATGTATGTATCTGGAAATGACACAAGGTTTTCCCACCCACTACATGAGCAAACTGGGTGAGAATTGATGACTTACCAAATTACCAGGGACAGAGATTTTATTGCCCATTTATCCTCATTTGGAGCCCTCATTTATTCTTATATCTTAATGCGCGCCTGAATACGTAATCATATCTGCTTTGACATAACTCAGCGACGCTACGTGTAACGGTTCGATTATACCATCGAAGATGACAAGCTAATTCTACATTTCTGCGACTGCCAATGCCAACAAAGAGAAGCGGCCTCAAATGCTTTCTCCAAGTGTTTCTACCAAAAGGGATGCATTATTGTATTATAATCTATTTTGTTTGGCAAAGAGGTGTTTTTTCAGAGAAGGCCAAGGTAAAATTGAGTTTTTAAGCACTTAGACATTGAAAAAAAGGATCAGGTCTCTGCACACTTCTAGTCAGATGCAAAACAATAATAAATGTAGCTAAGTTACACTTAGAATTAAACTACTTTCTCAAGAATTTGGACTTATAATTAGCTGTTTCAGTGAGGTGAAGGTTTTACTAGAATGTTCAATATCCATGCCCGTGTTATTAATCTATTTTACAGATTGAAAATGGTAGTGAAAAATGATTGTTTACCAGAAGCCAAAAGTTCAACCTCTGGTCATTTGAAAAAAAGTGAGGAACTGCAATACAGACATTCTCGCCCAGTCACTCTTTCAAGCCTTTGGTCACGAATACAGAAGGAGACATTATTGTAAAAAAATGTATATTTTGTACCAGCTGAATCACCCTGCTGAAGGAAACGTTACCAAGGAAAGTTACCCTGACATTCAAAGTTGAGATCCTTTCCATCTGTCACATCACACAGCAAAACAGCCATGCACAGTAACAAATTACTCTCCATCTCTAAGGGTATGCCCAAATGACACCATATTCTTTAGTGCACTACTTTTGACCAGGGCCCAGAAGGCTCTAGTCAAAAGTGCACTATGTAAGAAATAGGGTGCCATTTGAGACGCAGCATAAGTGAATAGGTTAAATCTGTTGCTTACATTATGAATCAGAAACAAAAGAGCGCCTCGAACCCCCTTAGTACAAGGGTAACTATCTTGTTAATCCCCTTTGTGCAAGGCTACTCTCCATTGATTTAGCTAATGAACACCACTTTCCCATACAAGGCCATTTCAACCTTTTAACACTATGTTCAAAAGAGAAACGTAATTTACTTGCCTGGGGATATTTTGCTAAACATTTGACTAGATCCCTATGAGCATAAGGTGTACAAAACGCTACTGAGTTTACGTATCAGGTGGCATTATTATGTATCTTAATCACATAATCGTCAAATGAGATGATGTTGTGACAACTGGCTTAATACAATTGTTGCAAATGCTATCATGAAGATGAGCTACTTGCTTAACGTCATTCTTAGCCAACTACAGTATCTGACCTTTATAATGGTTTGAGTGATGACTGAAAAGTCAGTTGTCATAAGCAAGTGGCAGCTGTCGTGAACAAACTGAGCCATATTGTATCTTACTAAGCCATGTGAAACTGGATCTTTGCAAGTCAATCAAGACATCAACATGTCAAAAGCATGGAGTTCGAATTTTAGTAAAAAAAACTATTCTCAATGGCTTTGCATTGACCATCTATTATATTGATACAAAAACTACAGTTTATGTGAAATATTAGCTTTTGTCTTCATCCCAAAAAAGACCAGAAAATAAAAGCTAATTTGACTAACAAGGCTTTTCAGCATAAGCATAAGAGTACTGCAGCTTTATTTATTGTAGAACAGATTTAAACCTTCTCTCAAACAGCCTAATACATACAGTTGAAGTCGGAAGTTTACATACACTTACGTTGGAGTCATTAAAACTCGTTTTTCAACCACTCCACAAATTTTGTGTTAACAAACTATAGTTTTGGCAAGTCGGATAAGAAATCTACTTTGCGCATGACACAAGTAATTTTTCCAACAATTGTTTACAGACAGATTATTTCACTTAATCACAATTCCAGTGGGTCAGAAGTTTACATACACTAAGTTTACTGTGCCTTTAAACAGCTTGGGAAATTCCTGAAAATGATGGCTTTGGAAGCTTCTGATAGGCTAATTGACATCATTTGAGTAAATTGGAGGTGTACCTGTGGATGTATTTTAAGGCCTACCTTCAAACGCAGAAATCAGCCAAGAACTCAATTTTTTTTTTTTTAGCTCCACAAGTCCGGTTCATCCTTCGGAGAAATTTCCAAATGCCTGAATGGAACCATGTTAATTTGTACAAAAAATAGTTAGTAAGTACAAACACCATGGAACCACGCAGCTGTCATACCGTCAGGAGGGAGACGCGTTCTCCAAGAGATGAACGTACTTTGGTACGAAAAGTGCAAACAATCCCAGAACAACAGCAAAGGACCTTGTGAAGATGCTGGAGGAAACAGGTACAAAAGTATCTATGTCCACAGTAAAACTAATCTTATATCGACAGAACCTGAAAGGCCGCTCAGCAAGGAAGAATCAACTGCTCCAAAACCACCATAAAAAAGCCAGACTACGATTTGCAACTGCACATGGGGACAAAGATTGTACTTTTTGGAGAAATGTCCTTTGGTCTGATGAAACAAAAATATAACTGTTTGGCCATAATGACCGTCGTTATGTTTCGGAGGAAAAAGGGGGAGGCTTGCAAGCCGAATTAACACCATCCCAAGCGTCCCCAAGTGGGGGTGGCAACATCATGTTGTGGGGGTGCTTTGCTGCAGGAGGGACTGGTGCACTTCACAAAATAGATGGCATCATGAGGATATACTGAAGCAACATCTCAAGACATCAGTCAGGAAGTTAAAGCTTGGTCGCAAATGGGTCTTCCAAATGGACAGTGACCCCAAGCATACTTCCAAAGTTGTGGCAAAATGGCTTAAGGACAACAAATTCAAGGTATTGGAGTGGCCATCACAAAGCCCTGACCTTAATCCTATAGAAAATTTGTGGGCAGAACTGAAAAAGGCCTACAAAGCTGACTCAGTTACACCAGCTCGGTCAGGATGAATGGGCCAAAATTCACCCAACTTATTGTGGGAAGCTTGTGGAAGCTACCTGAAATGTTTGACCCAAGTTAAACAATTTAAAGGCGATGCTACCAAATACTAATTGAGTGTACGTAAACTTCTGACCCACTAGAAATGTGATGAAAGAAATAAAAGCTGAAACAAATCATTCTCTCTACTATTATTCTGACATTTCACATTCTTAATTTGGAAGTGGTGATCCTAACTGACCTAAGACAGGGAATTTTTACTAGGATTAAATGTCAGGAATTGTGAAAAACTGAGTTTAAATGTATTTAGCTAAGGTGTATGTAAACTTCCGACTGTATATCACTATGTTAAGCCCTGAATCAACCTAGAAGGTCTATTTGTCATGTTTGATGATAGGAAGTCATAGGAAGCAAGAATTTGGTGTAATGAGAGAAAAGTGGGATTTTTTTTTTTTTTTTTTAAACGTCCAAAATGACCAAGGGCGCACTCTATTGGTTGGGCACGAGTGGAGGGTGCTCCCTACCCGACCATGAACCCCTTGCACCCCCCTAAAGGCATTAAAAAACATTTTAAAAATTTGCTGGTAAGTTGTTCAGGTAACCAGGCTCACGGCTCTCCATATGCAATGTCTTAAAATGGGCATTTACCATCACGAATTTGACATGCTCCAATATACTGCAGAAATGCCCAATTGACTGGCCCATTGAACTCGGGACGGCCGGGCAGTGGTAGTGGTTCCTCTCCATCGCTCGTTGGTGTTGATTTCATCATGTCAATTTGGTGATGGTTCATCACTGTTTAAACTTATTGCAAATGGACAAAAGTCAGCCATCAAGTCAGCGTCCATCAGTCAATAAGATATCATTCTGATACCAAACTGATACATACTGACACGAAACCAACTCTGTCCAACTTGTTTAAAAGCCAACTATCACATATTTCAGAGCAGGCCCAAAATTCACAGCGCCTTCTGTTTAAACCATAATAAAAGCTTAAAACAAGTAGTTTTGTTCTAGCTGCGGGTCCAGTTCTGACATTATGTGTAGGCGTAGCTGAGGCGACCCCGAATCCCGAGTTTTAGCTCGATAGGTAATTCGGAGCCCAAGCAGCGACCTTAATTAGTGCTGAAAATCCACTTTGGCATTGCTACGGGGTCCCTGAATGAGCTATCGGATAGACACTTTAGGGTCCATCCATCTCTATGGGCCGAGGTGGTTTCAATGCACATAGTCTTGTGACTCGGGGACTTTTATAATTGTCGTCATTTTCTTGATGGTAAAAATGAATTGAAGTCATTGCAAATGTACGAGGCTGTTTCCCGGCCTGAGAACCTTCTTGAGACACATAACTCACCGTGCACTTTTGACTGAAGCTCTAGAACAGGTTTCTAAAGTTTCAGAGCTCTAGGTCTGACAGTTCTTTGATGGTACGAATGCAGGTATATATAGCAAGCCCCACACTGTGTTACTCCATCCTTGCTGTGTGTGTGTGTGTGAGTTTTTCTTGGAAATATGATGGGAGAAATTACTGATTTACAGTTCATGAGGGTTGCCTAATCACACACATGACATTTTGGAAAGATGTGACCTTTTTAACCCTTCGAAACAGCCCCTGTAACACCAATCTGTGGCCCTTCCAGTTGGCACAGGAAGCTGAAAGTGAACAAATATTCTCATTGAGGTAGGCTTTTACAGAATCTTGAGTTTCAAGTCTTTACTTTAAGAACCGACTGATTTACAGAGGGTTGAATGCAGTGTTTTTACCTGACTGCAGGTTGGTAAAATCAAAACCATTTTAGGGTGAATTTAACCACTTCCGGTTGCTCCAGGAAGCTTAGAATCAACACAGGTAGTCCTCATAGTGGCCTGATGGATTGTCATCGAAGACAGTTTGATATGGCATTCATAACGCACATAGGCTTCAGGTTGAAGTTAGGGCAGCAGGCAATGTATTCCTATGGGGAGAGATTTCATTGTAAACTGTTAGATGAAAACACCCTGTCTTCACTGTTAAGGGTTAATTCCACAAGGTTAGGCTTGCATAGATCGGGGGGACCATAGGAAAGTTCCTGTGGTTGAATTGTGCTTTTAACCCTAATGGTTCTGCCGCTGTCACCCAAAAGCACCTGAAATTTAGGTCAGGCTTAATTTTGGGCCTATTGTTTTTGCACGGTCGCTGGTGTCAGACCGAGTGAGCTATGGTCAAGTCGGGCGTCTCGTTGAACTCGGCACGGCCTAGAGATTATGGTGGTGCCATTGCAGGCCCTGTGTGTCTTTAAGCTACACACTGTCACTTCATCCTAGCTGTGTGTGTGTGTTTTTTATTGGACATCTGTTGGGAGACTTGACTGATTTGCAGTTCATATCACAGCGTTGTCAGATTTCAAAAAGACTTTACGGCGAAAGCACAACATTTGATTGATTGTTTGAGGGTAGCACCTCCAATATTTTACCATTAGCATAAATTCATAAACCATCGCGGTTCACACAAAACACATTTCACAGCGAAAACAAATCCCTTACCTTTTGAAGAACTTCTGCTGAGGGCTTCCCAAGTGTCCAACGAAGACATCCAATGGTTCTTTTGTTAGAAAAAGTCATTTATTATATCCATAAATCTTTGTTTGGTTGGCGCATTATGTTCATAAAATACAGCGTCCACTCGCCCATTGAACCGTGAAGAGAACGCGTTCAACGTATACCTATACACTTGTCCAAGAACAATCAAACATCATTGATAATGTATCCTTAGGAACACTTTTACGTATATTTACTATAATATTTCAACCAGATTATAAACTGGACGATAGGAAAGGAAAAAAACACAGCGAGCGCGAGCCCGAGCCCGTGAACGCGCATCCTCTTCTGTTTACATCTGATGACCAGTTCGAAATTCTTCTTCTATTACCATCCAGAGCAACTAAACATCATCAAACACTGTCTAGAGACTGTTGACATCCAGTGGAAGCAATAGGTAATGCAATCTTACTCCTATATATGTCTGTTTTCAATAGGGAGAGGTTCAAAATGAGGCAATGTGTCAAAAACACTTTTTCCAGGACAGAAATTCCTCGGGTTTTCGCCTGTTATATCAGTTCTGTTATACTCACAGACAATATTTTAACACTCTTAGAAACTTCCGAGTGTTTCCTATCCAATAGTACTAATTATGTGCATATCCTATTTTCTGGGCCTGAGTGGGAGGCATTTTACTTTGGGCACGCCAGGCTCTCCAAAACAGTCACCTCGGGAGCCGCTCCCTAAGAAGTTAAAGATCTGGTCATATTTTACATCAATGGCAGTCAATCAATAATCACCACCTTATTTCAGTCTCATCTGAACATCGTAGAATTCTTGGTTCACGAACCCTGGCTACCAAGTTGAATCAGCAATACAACATTTGGTTTAATTATTTATTTACTAAATACCTAGATAATCACACAGAATTACATATACACAGGATGGATCATACATTGATTACTAATTATGTCATACATGAAGAATGTCCCTGGTGGACGGAACCGATATGACGGCTGGTTACACAAGGAGAGAGGGTTGGCTTGAACGAAAGTGTGGGAACACTGGAGAACAAAGGGATTTGGTCTTTTTCTGACCTTATGAAGCTATGCTATCGTAAATACAAAATCTCATGCATTCTAAATAACCGCCCATTTGGAACAGGAAAATGCAAGACATATTTACTCTGAGCTGCGCCTCAATAGTACTTTTAAGCTCGTGCTATATTCTGGATGGTATAGTCTAAATTCCTAATTTCGCCATGTCGATCGTCATCTCCACTCTGAAATTCGATGCTAATTTCGTTAGGTTATTATCTGAGTCCTTTTAACGTCGGGACCGTCGTCCTCGGAACAGAAAGTAAAATTTTCGTAAAGGGCTTAAATAATCAGGGAGAGAGAGGCGTGTTTGATAGTTACAGCCAATGTCTGTTCACTTGGGCGGGGCCACTGAGTTGAGCATAGTTCACTCATGAAAACCAATTATCTTATTTAGGAGCTAAAATTACATTTAATCTTTCCACAGATAGTTTCATAATTAACATTTAAATTGCACAACAATTCCATGTGAATCTGATACCTAGAATGTGTAGAATTTCCGAGATACAGTTTGTCATCCTGTCATTAGTGAAAATGTCCCAGATGCCAACTGTTCTGACATCATATTCCCTGAGTACCAATGCATCTTTTCAGCTGGTTGGATTACCGAAATATGGTTCCTTTCCCCACCCTTTTGACGTTACCATAGTCCCTCTGTAGAGTAGAGAGAGAGAAAAGGGGGGGAAGGTATTTATGGGGGTCATAAACCTCGCCAACAGGCCAACGTCATGACAGGACCTTACAGATAATTGTATGTGTGGGGTAGAGAGATGAGGTAGTAATTCAAAAATCATGTTAAACACTTATTACACACATAGTGAGTCCATGGAACTTATTCTGTTATTTGATAAGGACATTTTTACTCCTGAACTTATTTAAGCTTTTCGTAACAAAGGGGTTGAATACAGTTTATTAATTTGTAAGAATAAAAAAAAAACACATTTCCACTTTGACATTATGGGGTATTGTTTGTAGGCCAG
This sequence comes from Hucho hucho, assembly GCA_003317085.1. Lineage (NCBI taxonomy): Eukaryota > Metazoa > Chordata > Actinopteri > Salmoniformes > Salmonidae > Hucho > Hucho hucho. Next base: position 56,444 of record QNTS01001723.1, on the reverse strand, counting down.
TGACAAAAAAATCTAAATGTAATCTATTTTAAATTCAGGCTGTAACACAACTAAATGTGGAAAAAGTCAAGGGGTGTGAATACTTTCTGAAGGTACTGTAAGAATAGTCATAGCTATATTGTTGACTTTCTGTTTGATGAAACTGTCACGACATTATGCTATTGTATGTAATTTGAATGTTTGCAGCTGATCTGACCTCATGCCTGTTAAGTAGTTCTACCTTGAATTACATTTTGAATATGGCTGAGATAATTGAACAAAATCAGTATGTTGAGGATCAATGTTGTCAAGGTACAATGAGTTTGCCAGCCTGCAAGCCAACTTGTGCTATAGCTGGGCTGCTCAGACAAGATGTGAACCTGGGAAACCAAGACTATTCTCAGGGCAGATTTGCCGGTTTTGACTAGCAGAAGTGACATTTCGTAGGCGATTAGGGGAACATAAGCAGCAGGTTTATGATAATTAACATGGCAGGATAGAAAATTAGGGTAAGGTTAGGGAAAGGATTAGGGTTAGCTAAAATGCTACAATTGTCCCCAATGCGACTCAAACATATCTAGCTACAACCAGGCCTGCCCTGAGAAAATTCTTTGTTTCCACTAATAGGATGCTGCCAACCCAGGAGTCTGGCTAGCTAGCAACTAACGAAACACATATAATTTCAATAAAGGCTATGTGGCTTGAATTCCATTTTGAATATGGCTTAGACAACAATATATTGAGTGTCAATGTTGTTGGGATATAATGTTACCTAGCTAGCTAAAAATGTGTGTAGCTAGCTAGATACTGTTGCTAAGGTAAGAGAGAGTGGCTATGTACCTAGAACAGATAGATCTCCAATGAGGACATGCTGCCTTTCTCACTTTGAATGAGACTATGATCTGTAATCCTAATTCTGTTTCTTCTTCAACAGAAAAGGAATATAAATCTGTTAGCCCCCATGTAATTAGTTAGCATTCCTTTCTCAAATATTCAAACGGGAGGAAGTGGTCCTAATTAATCACTTCTCTCGTTCTCTCCTATGCACTTCTCAGTAGTTGGTATTCCGACTTACCTTATGAAGGTGCATAGCGGGTTTTGTAGGTGTGGTTCACTTGCTGATTCTTTTTTTATTAAACTGATGAAAACCCTCCTACTTGCTGGCCAACATATTTTCTCATGGAGCTTTCATTCAATGGGATTTTCAGTACATTTATCTTAAGCCATCTCTTTAAATACAGTGTACCTTTTAGTTTGAATTTTGTCGACAGACAGAACATATCAAGAGAATAGGTTCAGAATATTAGGGATCAATGAAAGAAAGCCATCTGAATATATGCATATTCGTCTCTAACTGGAGATTAAAAAATACTCTGATCTTGTAGATTATTTAGGGTTTGGAAAGTATTTATGAATAAAAAAAAACAGGTTAGGAGAGCCTTGTTTGATTAATTCTGAAAATTGCCACATTCAGTTCTTTAACCCATGGTAATGCTGGAAGATAGATACATATAATTATAATAGGGAGAATAGTGTACAATAGTAGGCTATACCCTCGTCTATTGCCTGCACTAACCATGGAACTGTGTGATGACACTGCCAAGTATTGCGCCATGTGTCGGGTTCAAACTGTTACGGCTTGATCTGCGCTCAGCTCTACAATGTTTAATTATCCTATTATCAACTGTTTCTAATGATCCTTGGCAACAGCCACATGGCCATAACTGCGTTTACAGAGGAAGCAAATTAAGGTAAACGAAACAATGTATTTAAATGGAATGAAGGGAACTAACAATAAATTGGCAGCTGAATATGTGATGTTATAAGGCCTGCTGACGGTCCATACTGATAGTGGCAAATGATAGATAGAAATAGGAAACAGAGAAAGGCGGGGTAGCCTTTAATTAAGACATTCGAGAACGCCCATCCCTGCAAGGCCGTACAATAAAAATTCTGCATAATGGCACATTATTTCATCATCTTTAATGTAGCAATGTTGATATGTTGATATGCTTCATTTTGCTGCCATATGGCTGGTTTTACATTTGTCTCCAGCGATTATTTAATAGATAATCAATGAGGGGCTATATGCGTTCCAAACCACAACGAGCCCCAAGTTGATTATCACTTTTATACCATGGCTATAAGTTTACACATTTGCCATAATTTTTTATTTTAATTTCAGGTAGAAATGTGTTGAATATCCACTGAAGTTGGTAGGAAGTTTACTATAGTGCTACAGTAGTTGCCTTGGTAACCAAACAAACAAACAGACTTGCTGGTGTAGCTAAGCAAACCATACATTTTCATAATAGTAAGCTAGGACTGAATTCAACAGTGGCAATTATGTTTTCAATTCAACTTTTGCTTTCAAAAGCAGCTCCAAATAATTAAGTAGGTGCTTTTCCTACTTGGAAACGGTAGGTTCGCTAGAATGTATTCATGGTTTCCTCAAGTGTACAGTGAGGGAAAAAAGTATGTGATCCCCTGCTGATTTTGTACGTTTGCCCACTGACAAAGAAATGATCAGTCTATAATTTTAATGGTAGGTTTATTTGAACAGTGAGGGACAGAATAACAACAAACAAATCCAGAAAAACGCATGTGAAATTTTTTTTTAATTGATTTGCATTTTAATGAGGGAAATAAGTATTTTACCCCTCTGCAAAACATGACTTAGTACTTGGTGGCAAAACCAATCACAGAGTTCAGACGTTTCTTGTAGTTGGCCACCAGGTTAGCACACATCTCAGGAGGGATTTTGTCCCACTCCTCTTTGCAGATCTTCTCCAAGTCATTAAGGTTTCGAGGCTGACGTTTGGCAACTCGAACCTTCAGCTCCCTCCACAGATTTTCTATGGGATTAAGATCTGGAGACTGGCTAGGCCACTCCAGGACCTTAATGTGCTTCTTCTTGAGCCACTCCTTTGTTGCCTTGACCGTGTGTTTTGGGTCATTGTCATGCTGGAATACCCATCCACGACCCATTTTCAATGCCCTGGCTGAGGGAGGTTCTCAACCAAGATGTGACGGTACGTGGCCCCGTCCATCGTCCCTTTGATGCTGTGAAGTTGTCCTGTCCCCTTAGCAGAAAAACATCCCCAAAGCATAATGTTTCAACCTCCATGTTTGACGGTGGGGATGGTGTTCCTGGGGTCATAGGCAGCATTCCTCCTCCTCCAAACACGGTGAGTTGAGTTGATGCCAAAGAGCTCCCGTTTTGGTCTCATCTGACCACAGCACTTTCACCCAGATGTTCATTGGCAAACTTCAGACGGGCTTGTATGTGCTTTCTTGAGCAGGGGGACCTTGCGGGCGCTGCAGGATTTCAGTCCTTCACGGCGTAGTGTGTTACCAATTGTTTTCTTTGTGACTATGGTCACAGCTGCCTTGAGATCATTGACAAGATCCTCCCGTGTAGTTCTGGGCTGATTCCTCACCGTTCTCATGATGATTGCAACTCCACGAGGTGAGATCTTGCATGGAGCCCCAGGCCGAGGGAGATTGACAGTTCTTTTGTGTTTCTTCCATTTGCGAATAATCGCACCAACTGTTGTCACCTTCTCACCAAGCTGCTTGGCGATGGTCTTGTAGCCCATTCCAGCCTTGTGAAGGTCTACAATCTTGTCCCTGACATCCTTGGAGAGCTCTTTGGTCTTGGCCATGGTGGAGAGTTTGGAATCTGATTGATTGATTGCTTCTGTGGACAGGTGTCTTTTATACAGGTAACAAGGTGAGATTAGGAGCACTCCCTTTTAAGAGTGTGCTCCTAATCTCAGCTTGTTACCTGTATAAAAGACACCTGGGAGCCAGAAATCTTTCTGATTGAGAGGGGGTCAAATACTTATTTCCCTCATTAAAATGCAAATAAATTTATAACATTTTTCACATGCGTTTTTCAGGATGTTTTTGTTGTTATTCTGTCTCTCACTGTTCAAAAAAACCTACCATTAAAATTATAGACTGATCATTTCTTTGTCAGTGGGCAAACGTACAAAATCAGCAGGGGATCAAATACATTTTTCCCTCACTGTAAAGGCGGTGGAATTATTAGGGAAAAAAGTCAAGTTTAGAAAACGGCATATCACACCTCAGCAACACCTTCATTTATTTAATCTCAACCCAAATCGAATAGCAGCTGAATAGCATAGAATACACAGAGAGAAAAGTGAATTACGTTCCATTTACGCACGCTTAACTCAGGTCGGAATCGGGCCTATAGCGAATAACTTCTGATTATTCTCCCATTAAATGGGCTATTTCCAGCCGTTGCTTTTGTTAGCTCGTTGAATAGTCTCTCGACAAAACAGCCACCCATAGTAATTAAACGAGGGTAGTGTTCCAAATGGCACCCTATTCCCTATATAGTGCACTACTTTTGAAAATAGTTAACTATATAGGGAATAGGGTGCCATTTGGGACACATTCCAGATCTATGAATACTAATGCCCTGGAGATGGCAGTCGTTGGGTGCTGCATGCTGCTTTCTGGACATAAGGTTTGGAGCCATAAAGCAGGGGTACTCTGCTTTATGAGAATGTCCGGTAACACACATTTTCTAGATGGCAAAGGTCCAGCAGGATGTTGTAATTTATCGATGTAATAACAAACCTCACAACCCAGGCAACCCCAAACTATTTGTATTTGTATTTATTATGGATCCCCATTAGTTGCGGCCACTCTTCCTGGGGTCCAGCTAAGTTAAGGCAGTTTATAAAAATGTTAAAACATTACAATACATTCACAGACTGTGTGCCCTCAGGCCCCAACTCCACCACTACCACATATATACAGCACAAAATCCATGTGTACATGTGTGTGGAATAGAGTTCCATGTAGTCATGGCTCTATTTAGAACTGTGCGCTTTCCATAGTCTGTTCTGGACTTGGTGACTGTGGAGAGACCTCTGGTGGCATGTCTTGTGTGGTATGCATGGGTGTCCGAGCTGTGCGCCTGTAGTTTAAACAGACAGCTCGGTGCATTCAACATGTCAATACCTCTCATAAATACAAGCAGTGTTGAAGTCAATCTCTCCTCCACTTTGAGCCAGGAGAGATTGACATGCACAAACATTCCTGGGTCGCTCGTCTTTTCAGTTCGCTGCAGGTAATGACTGGAACGAGCTGCAACAAACACTCAAACTGGACAGTTTTATCTCAATCTCTTCATTCAAAGGTTCAATCATGGACACGCTTTCTGACAGTTGTGGCTGCTTTGCGTCATGTATTGTTGTCTCTACCTTCTTGCCCTTTGTGCTGTTGTCTGTGTCCAATAATGTTTGCACCACGTTTTGTGTTGCTACCATGCTGTGTTGTTATGTGTTGCTGCCTTGCTATGTTGTTGTCTTAGGTCTCTCTTTATGTAGTGTTGTGTTGTCTCTCTTGTCGTGATGTGTGTGTTGTCCTATATTTTTTATTTTAATCCCAGCCCCCGTCCCCGCAGGAGGCATTTTGCCTTTTGGTAGGCCATCATTGTAAATAATAATTTGTAATTAACTGACTTGCCTAGTTAAATAAAAGTTAAATAAGTCAAATAAAAAATATTTTAATGGTAGGTGTATTTGAACAGTGAGAGACAGAATAAAAACAAAAAAATCCAGAAAAACACATGAAAAATGTTATAAATTGATTTGCTTTTGAATGAGGGAAATAAGTATTTGACCCCCTCTCAATCAGATAGACTTCTGGCTCCCAGGTGTCTTTTATACAGGTAACGAGCTGAGATTAGGAGCACACTCTTAAAGGGAGTGCTCCTAATCTCAGTTTGTTACCTGTATAAAAGACACCTGTCGTGTCTTCGTTAGTTAGTTAGTCTAAGGTTTGAGAGGTGGTACCGGTTCTGGTTTCTCGAGAGGTTCCTACAGTCCCTGTTCTAACATCTGGATCACAAGGCTGGAATGGGCTACAAGACCATCGCCAAGCAGCTTGGTGAGAAGGTGACAACAGTTGGTGCGATTATTCGCAAATGGAAGAAACACAAAAGAACTGTCAATCTCCTGGGGCTCCATGCAAGATCTCACCTCGTGGAGTAGCAATGATCATGAGAACGGTGAGGAATAAGCCCAGAACTACACAGGTGGATCTTGTCAATGATCTCAAGGCAGCTGGGACCATAGTCACCAAGAAAGCAATTGGTAACACACTACGCCGTGAAGGACTGAAATCCTGCAGCGCCCGCAAGGTCCCCCTGCTCAAGAAAGCACATACATGCCTGTCTGAAGTTTGCCAATGAACATCTGAAGATTCAGAGGACAACTGGGTGAAAATGTTGTGGTCAGATGAATGGAGCTCTTTGGCATCAACTCAACTCGCCGTGTTTGGAGGAGGAGGATTGCTGCCTATGACCCCAAGAACACCATCCCAACCATGGAGATGGAAACATTATGCTTTGGGGGTGTTTTTCTGCTAAGGGGACAGGACAACTTCACCGCATCAAAGGGACGATGGATGGGGCCATGTACCGTCAAATCTTGGGTGAGAACCTCCTTCCCTCAGCCAGGGCATTGAAAATGGGTCGTGGATGGGTATTCCAGCATGACAATGACCCAAAACACATGGCCAAGGCAACAAAGGAGTGGCTCAAGAAGAAGCACATTAAGGCCCTGGAGTGGCCTAGCCAGTCTCCAGACCTTAATATCATAAAAAATCTGTGGAGGGAGCTGAAGGTTCGAGTTGCCAAACGTCAGCCTCGAAACCTTAATGACTTGGAGAAGAGCTGCAAAGAGGAGTGGGACAAAATCCCTCCTGAGATGTGTGCAAACCTGGTGGCCAACTACAAGAAACGTCTGACCTCTGTGATTGCCAACAAGTCATGTTTTGCAGAGGGGTCAAATACTTAATTCCCTCATTAAATGCAAATCAATTTATAACATTTTTCACATGCGTATTTCATGATTTTTTTGTTGTTATTCTGTCTCCCACTGTTCAAATATAAACCTACCATAAAAATTATAGACTGATCATTTCTTTGTCAGTGGGCAAACGTACAAAATCAGCAGGGGATCAAATACTTTTTTCCCTCACTGTATATGGGGCTTTGGTGACAAAACGGATGGCACTGTGATAGACTGCATCCAATTTGTTGAGTAGAGTGTTGGAGGCTATTTTGTAAATGACATCGCCGAAGTCGAGGATCGGTAGGATAGTCAGTTTTACGAGGGTATGTTTGGCAGCATGAGTGAAGGATGCTTTGTTGCGAAATAGGAAGCCGATTCTAGATTTAATTTTGGATTGGAGATGCTTAATGTGAGTCTGGAAGGAGAGTTTACAGTCAATCCAGACACCTAGGTTTTTGTAGTTGTCCACATATTCTAAGTCAGATCCGTCCAGAGTAGTGATGCTGGACGGATGGGCAGGTGCGGGCAGCGATCGGTTGAAGAGCATGCATTTAGTTTTACTTGCATTTAAGAGCAGTTGGAGGCCACGGAAGGAGAGTTGTATGGCATTGAATCTCGTCTGGAGGTTTGTTAACACAGTGTCCAAAGAAGGGCCAGAAGTATACGGAATAGTGTCGTCTGCGTAGAGGTGGATCAGAGAATCACCAGCAGCAAGAGCGACATCATTGATGTATACAAAGAAGAGAGTCGGCCCAAGAATTGAACCCTGTAGCACCCCCATAGAGACTGCCAGAGGTCCGGATGAGTAATGCCAAGAGTGTGCAAAGCTGTGGCCGATTTGAAACACTGAACTATATCAGAGAAGTAGTTGGTGAACCAGGCAAGGCAGTCATTTGAGAAACCAAGGCTGTTGAGTCTGCCAATAAGAATGTGTTGATTGACAGAGTCGAAATCCTTGGCCAGGTCGATGAATACGGCTGCACAGTATTGTCTCTTATCGATGGCGGTTATGATATTGTTTAAGACCTTGAGCGTGGCTGAGGTGCACCCATGACCAGCTCGGAAACCAGATTGCATAGCGGAGAAGGTACGGTGGGATTCGAAATGGTCGGTGATCTGTTAGTTAACTTGGCTTTCGAAGACCTTAGAAAGGCAGGGTAGGATAAATATAGGTCTGTAGCAGTTTGGGTCTAGAGTGTCTCCCCCTTTGAAGAGGGGGATGACCGCAGCAGCTTTCCAATCTTTGGGAATCTCAGACGATACGAAAGAGAGCTTGAACAGGCTAGTAGATGGGTTGCAACAATTTTGGCAGATAATTTTAGAAAGAGAGAGTCGAGATTGTCTAGCCCAACTGATTTGTAGGGGTCCAGATTTTGCAGCTCTTTCACAACATCAGCTATCTGGATTTGGGTGAAGGAGAAATGGGGAGGCTTGGGCAAGTTGCTTTGGGGGATGCAGGGCTGTTGACCGGGGTAGGGGTAGCCAGGTGGAAAGCATGGCCAGCCGTAGAAGAATTCTTATTGAAATTCTCAATTATCATTGATTTATCGGTGGTGACAGTGTATCCTAGCCTCAGTGCAGTGGGCAGCTGGGTGGAGGTGCTCTTATTCTCCTTGGACTTTACAGTGTCCCAGAACTTTTTGGAGTTTGTGCTACAGGATGCAAATTTCTGTTTGAAAAAGCTAGCCTTAGCTTTCCTAACTGCCTGTGTATATTGGTTCCTAACTTCCCTGAAAAGTTGCATATCACAGGTGCTCTTCGATGCTAATGCAGTACGCCACAGGATGTTTTTTGTGCAGGTCAAGGGCAGCCAGGTCTGGAGTGAACCAAGGGCTATATCTGTTCCTGATATTTACATTTTTTTGAATGGGGCATTGAATGGGAGTGGTCTGTCTACCAGAAGATGGTTGTTGACAGCAAGACCATCTGTCAAGACCTCAGTTGTCTCTGGGGGCCCCTACTGAACCAGCAATCAAAGACATCAGGATGCATTACAGCTTTGATTTTGCTCAACAAGTAAGCAACATTTCCTCCTTTATACTGATTAAGGACATAGATGGATAGATAGATATGCACTCAAAAAAATTACGCACACACATATATATACATACACACACATATACACACACTACTGGTCAAAAGTTTTAGAACACCTACAGATTCAAATGTTTTTCAAATGTTTTTCTTGTTGAATAATAGTGAAGACGTCAAAACTATGAAATAACACATGTAGGAACCAAAAAACTGTTAAACAAATCTAAATATATTTTGTATTTGAGATTCTTCAAAGTAGCCACCCTTTGACTTGATGACAGCTTTGCACACTCTTGGCATTCCCTCAACCATTTTCATGAGGTAGTCACCTAGAATGCATTTCAATTAACAGGTGTGTCTTTTTAAAAGTTAAATTGTGGAATTTCTTTCCTTAATGCGTTTGACAGTCATCATTACTTTAAGACATGAATGTCAGTCAATCCGTAAACTTTCAAGAACTTTGAAAGTTTCTTTAAGTAAAGTCGCAAAAACCATCAAGCACTATGTTAAAACTGTCTCTCATGAGGACCGCCACAGTAAAGGAAGACACAGAGTTACCTCTGCTGCAGGGGATAAGTTCATTAGAGTTACCAGCCTCAGAAATTGCAGCCCAAATAAATGCTTCACAGAGTTCAAGTAACAGAGGAGACTGCATGAATCAGGACTTCATGGTCGAATTGCTGAAAAGAAACCATTTCAACAGGACACTAATAAGAAGAGACTTGCTTGAGCCAAGAAATATGAACAATGGACATAAAACCAGTGGAAATCTGTCCTTTGGTCTGATGAGTCCAAATTTGAGATTTTTGGTTCCAACCACCGTGTGAGACGCAGAGTAGGTGAACGGATGATCTCTGAATGTGTGGTTCCCACCGTGAAGCATGGAGGAGGAGGTATGATGGTATGGGGGTGGGTTTCTGGTGACACCGTCTGTGATTTATTTAGAATTCAAGTGACTGTGTTGGCTGCTGCGATATGCCTTCCCATCTGGTTTGCGCTTAGTGGAACTGTCATTTGTATTTCTACAAGACAATGACCCAGCACACCCCCAGGCTGTATAAGGGCTATTTGACCAAGAAGTAGAGTGCTTGAGTGCTTCATCACATGACCTGGCATCCACAATCACCCAACTTCAACCCAATTGGGATGAGTTGGACCGCAGTGAAGGAAAAGCAGCCAACAAGTGCTCTGCATATGTGGGAACTCCCTCAAGACTGTTGGAATGGAATTCCAGGTGAAGCTGGTTGAGATAATGCCAAGAGTGTGCAAAGCTGTCATCTAGGCAAAGTGGCTACTTGAAGAAACTTAAATATAAAATATATTTTGATTTGTTTAACAGTTTTTTGGTTAGTAAAGGATTCCATATGTGTTATTCATAGTTTTAATGTCTTCACTATTATGTTGAAAATAGTAAAAAAAAAAAAAGAAAACCATTAAATGAGTAGGTGTGCCCAAACTTTTGACTGCGTCCTACATTTATTGGGACAAATGCACTTGTGAAATCTTTAACTGGGATTATGAATATGTTAATGTTCATGATTACTACTGTATCACTTGCGGGCTCAAGCTTTTTACAGTGCCTTCAGAAAGTGTTCATACCCCTTGATTAATTCTACATGTTGTTGTGTTAGAACCTGAATAGACAAAGTGAAAATCTGTTTTTTGACATTTTAGCAAATGTATTGAAAATGTAACACACAAATATCTAATTTGCATACACTACCGTTCAAAAGTTTAGGTTCACTTGGAAATGTCTGTGTTTTGAAAGAAAAGCAAATTTCTTGTCAATTAAAATAACAACAAATTGATCAGAAATACAGTGTAGACATTGTTAATGTTGTAAATGACTATTGTAGCTGGAAACGGCAGATTTTTTATGGAATATCTGCATAGGCGTACAGAGGCCCACTATCAGCAACCATCCCTCCTGTGTTCCAATGGCACATTGTGTTAGCTAATCCAAGTTTCTCATTTTAAAAAGGCTAATTGATCATTAGAAAACCTTTTTGCAATTATGTTAGCACAGCTGAAATCTCTTGTCCTGATTAAAGAAGCAATAAAACTGGCCTTCTTTAGACTTGTTGAATATCTGGAGCATTTGTGGATTTGATTACAGGCTCAAAATGTCAAGAAACAAAGAACTTTCTTCTGAAACTCATCAGGCTATTCCACATGAGAAATTGCCAAGAAAGTGAAGATCTGGTACAACGGTGTGTACTACTCCCTTCACATAACAGTGCAAACTGGCTCTAACCAGAAAAGAAAGAGGAGTGCACAACTGAGCAAGAAGACAAGTACACTAGAGTGTCTAGTTTGAGAAACAGACGCCTCACAAGTCACATATAATATAATAGTTTCTTGGCAATTTCTCGCATGGAATAGCCTTCATTTCTGAGAACAAAAATAGACTGACGAGTTTCAGAAGATAGTTCTTTGGTAGAAGCAGGTAGCCTAGTGGTTAGTGTGTTGGGCCAGTAACCGAAAGGTTGCTGGATTGAATCTGGCTGACAAGGTAAAAATCTGTTGTTCTGCCACTGAGCGACGCAGTTAACCCACTATTCCCCGGGTGTCCAAGATGTGGATGTCAATTAAGGCAGCCCCCCGCATCTCTCTGATTCCGAGGGGTTGGGCTAAACGTGGCAGGCACATTTCAGTTGAAGGCATTCAGTTTTACATCTGACTAGGTATCCCCCTTTCCATTTTCCCTTTCCCTACTACCAATAGAGCTGGTATGTCTCTCTATGGACGCGGGCCTTACTTTTTTAACCATTTCTCAATTTTCGAGCAAACAGAATGAGAAGCAGCTATGTCTGGCTACATACGGACCGTTAGTGGAATTCCCGCGAGAGAGTAACGGTTAATATGATTGGATGTTAATTATTTGACTAGGCTACCTGTATTTTATATTGTGTTGTTTCGCTGAACACTAGATGGTTAATTTTATTTTGGGCAGTGAAACGAAGCTACTCAGGCGAGAAAAAAAACATCACCCAAATGTATAGCCCCGTTTAAAAAAATCTAAATGGACTGTTTGAAAATGTGAATCACATTTTTATTAGGCGTTTCCCTGACGACATTGTGCGTACCCCAGGTAATCCTGCCTAAATGTATTGTGTATTAAAACTGCATAAGTGTTGCTCTCCACTTTCTGGAGGATCGAGTTTTGAAATCAGTGGAATTCAAGTATGATAGTTAAGGAGATGGAGAAAACACCTGTCTCCGGGTAACATCTTTACCCAGCAGCATACCACCCTGCATTCTACTGCTGGCTTGCTTCTGAAGCTAAGCAGGGTTGGTCCTGGTCAGTCCCTGGATGGGAGACCAGATGCTGCTGGAAGTGGTGTTGGAGGGTCAGTAGGAGGCACTCTTTCCTCAGGTCTAAAAAAAAAAAAAATATCCCAGGCCAGTGATTGGGGACATTGCCCTGTGTAGGGTGTTGTCTTTCGGATGGCACGTTAAATGGGTGTTCTGACTCTCTGAGGTCATTAAAGATCCCATGGCACTTATTGTAAGACTAGGGGTGTTAACCCTGGCTAAATTCCCAAGCTGTCCCTCCTACCATCATGGTCATCTAATCATCCCCAGCTTACAACTGGCTCATTCATCCCCCTGTAACTATTCCCCAGGTTGTTGCTGTAAATGAGATTGGGTTCTCAGTCAACTTAAGTGGTTAAATAACAGATTAAAAAAATAAATCTTCAAACTAAGGGCAACCCTGGCATCTGACAGGACATGTGTCCATACATGAATGATGTATATGGGTAAGATAGTATACAGTGAGGGAAAAGTATTTGATCCCCTGCTGATTTTGTACGTTTGCCCACTGAGAAAGAAATGATCAGTCTATAACTTTAATGGTAGGTTTATTTGAACAGTGAGAGACAGAATAACAAACAAAAAAAATCCAGAAAAACGCATGTGAAAAATGGAATTGCATTTTAATGAGGGAAATAAGTATTTGACCCCTCTGCAAAACATGACTCAGTACTTGGAGGCAAAATCCTTGTTGGCAATCACAGAGGTCAGATGTTTCTTGTAGTTGGCCACCAGGTTAGCACACATCTCAGGAGGGATTTTGTCCCACTCCTCTTTGCAGATCTTTTCCAAGTCATTAAGGTTTCGAGGCTGACGTTTGGCAACTCGAACCTTCAGCTCCCTCCACAGATTTTCAATGGGATTAAGGTCTGGAGACTGGCTAGGCCACTCCAGGACCTTAATGTGCTTCTTCTTGAGCCACTCCTTTGTTACCTTGGCCGTGTGTTTTGGGTTATTGTCATGCTGGAATACCCATCCACGACCCATTTTCAATGCCCTGGCTGAGGTTCTCACCCAAGATTTGACAGTACATGGCCCCGTCCATCGTCCCTTTGATGCAGTGAAGTTGTCCAGTCCCCTTAGCAGAAAAACACCCCCAAAGCATAACGTTTCCACCTCCAGGTTTGACGGTGGGGATGGT
>QNTS01001723.1:30469-42953 GCA_003317085.1 Hucho hucho | reverse complement strand
CATTCCAGCCTTGTGTAGGTCTACAATCTTGTCCCTGACATCCTTGGAGAGCTCTTTGGTCTTGGCCATGGTGGAGAGTTTGGAATCTGATTGATTGATTGCTTCTGTGGACAGGTGTCTTTTATACAGGTAACAAACTGAGATTAGGAGCACTCCCTTTAAGAGCGTGCTCCTAATCTCAGCTTGTTACCTGTATAAAAGACACCTGGGAGCCAGAAATCTTTCTGATTGAGAGGGGGTCAAATACTTATTTCCCTCATTAAAATGCTAATCAATTTATAACATTTTTCACATGCGTTTTTCTGGATTTTTTTGTTGTTATTCTGTCTCTCACTGATCATTTCTTTGTCAGTGGGCAAACATACAAAATCAGCAGGGGATCAAATACTTTTTTTCCTCACTGTAGATAGCTACATTTTCAGATATTGCACATTTCTAATTTTGACAGAAAGGTCCAATGCTTGGCTAGCTATAGCCTAATGACATTTCACAACCTCTTCGGGCTAGGGGGCAGTGTTCGGAAGTACAGAGAGCCTGACGTACCCAAAGTAAACTGCCTGTTACTCAGGCCCAGCAGCTAGGATATGCATATGGTAGTATTGGATAGAAAACACTCTGAACATTGAACCTGGTTGGTTAGCTACCTGTAGATTCATGCAGGGTAACAATAGCTAACGCACTTTTGTACATTCGGCTGTTCTGTACATTTGACCTTATTTTATCGCCCCAAAAAGTAATACTTGCAGGTCAACTGTAATATGAATAACATAGTATAAAGCACAATTTCTCCCCTTTCCAGCAAAATCAATGACGATACCTTCATGCTGCCCATCTCTGCATGATTGAAGAAGGCAATGGAGCTCCGCTGGGTCTTTTTAAAAACGGCGGGTGGGGAACCGAAAGCTACTGCGTGATAGTGAAAGGGGGAGATATGTCGTGTGGGGAAATGGCTTTTTTCACCCGATTTGTCCAACGATTTGACATACCCATTCGAAGGTTTGTGTCGAATTTGAATAGTGTTTTTAGGGCGGCGCTAAATTTATCGTCACGTTTTTGAGAGTAATGATAGCTCGCAGTGATTACACAATTTTTTACAATTGATTGAATGAACTTTTGATGTAATTAACTGTACAATCACCATTACACTCACCATTGATCATTTATTGTTTTTAATCTGCGAGAGAAGCGCTACATTTCGTGGAAAGAGGTTTTACGGCGCAGAATGAGTTTCATAATGCGTGCCGTACGTTATGTCGTGAAATGTTACAATTTAATGTACAGCGTCAGAGGGGTACGTTTTTTCAACCTTTCTCCAATACTATTGGTCCATTACCATGTCAAATCAACGCTTGAATAGAAACGTAGTTCACATCCCGGATTTTGAAGCCAACACAGTCACTACAGTTCCATTTAGTTTTCATTGCAGCCTCGTTTGAATGTCGTTAGTAACGTCATGAGTTGTGATTATGGTTCATTGTTTACCTAGTTAGCTAGCTAACATTAGCTCTGGCTCGTTAGCTAACGTTACGTGTATGACCTTATTATTAGTATCTCAAAGCCATTTGCTTAGCTAGCTATAGCCTAATGTTAGCTAGCTAACATTGAACCTAGTTGGTTAGCTACCTGCAGATTCATGCAGGGTAGTAACATCACGAGTTGGGATTATGGTTCTCTGTTTTACCTATCTAGGTAACATGTCTTAACAAAAGACTCCACTATGCAAGTAACCATTTCGGGTGCGTTCATAATTCAGTCTGGCCATCTACTCCGATTTCAGAGCACTCTCGTCTGAGTGTGCCAGAGCGCAAAATAACTGATGAATTTACTTAAATGCTGTTTAGCTAGCTATATGTCTTAAACTAAAGTGTACTGTTAGCTAGCTAGCTAACGTTAGCTGGCTGTCTCTGTAGTTGACGTTATTATTCGTTTCCCAGAGCCGTTTGCTTTTCTAGTTAGAGCCTAATATTAGCTAGCTAACATTGAACCTGGTTGGTTAGCTCCCAGCGCTGTGCTATTGTTGGCACTGTGCATTGTTGTTAAACTAGCTAACGTTAGCTGGTTGGCTTGTTAGCTAACATTACGTGATGTGTGTGAACTTACACTTCGTTTACCTAGCTATCTAGCTAGCTATATGTCTTAAGCTGAAGTGTACTGTTAGCTGGCTGGCTCCCTAGCGAACGTTATTATCCGTTTCCCAGAGCCGTTACTTTTCTAGTTAGAGCCTAATGTTAGCAAGGTAACATTGAACTTGGTTGGTTAGCTCCCAGCACTGTGGCATTGTTGGCACTTTGTTCATTGTTGTTTATCTAGCTAACGTTATGTGACGTGTGTACAACACCCGTTGAATATGGCCAGTGTCAGTAAACATCTGCAAAAAAGCGTACTGAAATTGTTGCCAGCAGAGCTGGTTAGGCTGTTTTCATGTTATCCAGAGGTAAACAAATCATCGGCCAGAGCATCAAGTTTGCGCTTCGAGAGCGAAACGAGATTGGTGGGGCTAAAGCTTATGAGGGTGTGAACGATGCTGAATGGGTGTAGACAAAGAAGGGCTCTCCCGTAGTAGTACCAAAAGTTTAAAATGCCATTTTCTCAAAAGTGAGTTTACAAGTTGATAAACTTTCAAAGCTAAATTACTTTCCCAATGTTTCTCAAATGCAGTGTATGATATACCATTTTGCAGCTCTGAGTCTCTACTTTTATCTGATGTAAAAAACACAATTTAAAATGTTGCTACATAAGACCGAATACAGGTGGTGAGTCACAATTACATTCACCAACGCTCTGGATAACATGAAAACAGCCTAACCTGCTATGCTAGGACGAGTAAAATGGTCAGAGTGGCGTGTTCTCTCATTATGTGTCTGGAAGTAGCTAGCAAGCTGAACAATGTTAGCCAGTTAGCTTGGGTGCTTGACTGCCATTGTGAGGTTAGAACGTTCGGATCAACCCTACTCATCGGTGTGCGCTCTGAACGCTCCAAGACCGGCATGTTTTGAATATGCGAACTGACAATCTGTTTGGAGAGCTCCTTGGTCTTAATGGTGCCGCTTGCTTGAAAATGTTTCAGAACAGGTGTATATATACTGAGATCATGTGACAGATCATGTGACACTTAGATTGCACACAGGTGGACTTTATTTAACTAATTATGTGACTTCTGAAGGTAATTGGTTACATCAGATCTTATTTAGGGGCTTCATAGCAAAGGGTGTGAATACATATGCATGCACCACTTTTCTTATTTTTATTTTTTTCATTTATGTTTTTAAACAATAGATTTTTTTCATTTCACTTCACCAATTTAGACTATTTTGTTTATGTCCATTACATGAAATCCAAATAAAAATCTATTTAAATTACAGGTTGTAATGCACCAAAATAGGAAAAACGCCAAGGGGATGAATACTTTTGCAAGGCACTGTAGCTTAGCATTAGCTCATTATAATCAGTAAAACCTTCCAAAAAGTTTTTTACACACATCATATGTGTCCATTACAATCTATGCAATAACAGAAATGCATTATTTGTCACCAGAACTTGAAAACGTGAATAAAACTGTAAATACATTATGCTACATACATACTGTATGCTACAGTAGAAACGACAACACGACATACAGACAATAAGGCACTTACTTTGATAGGAACGCATACATGTCCAAAGTTATTTGAAATTGACAAGTTGAAACATAGCCTATAGATAATTAACAGGCAGCACGTGTTAATAGTCCTGTTGCATAACAATCACATTTTGACATCACGTGCATAAAACAACTCACATGTGAAAAGGTTAATTTGTAAAAATGTTGTACACTGTGGGACAACCCACTGTTGAGCTAATCTCAACGATGATTGATATTTGTTTTAACAAGGGAGTCCAAATGCTTGCTGGCGTCAATCAATCAAATGCAACGGCGACAACATGTCATACTCTTTTGGTCCAGACAGCATCAGATACATGGGCTACACATAGTGAGACAGAGGGGCGCTGTTTGTAACGTTAGCCATGGAGAACTGCAAAAGTGTTGCTACTGCTCTCAACAGCATTGCTGCCATGAGTTTAGCAGGCACTATCGACAAAGATCAGTGGGAAAAAAAAAAAGTCTGTGATGGACTACTTACTGCACACCGTCAGTGTGACCCGGAGTGACTTGATACAACACGGGCCAAACAAGCTATACAAAGTTAAAGTGGGTTCCAGTCTACTGTGAAGCTTTCATCCATGTATACGTGTAAGAGTCTAGCTACGTTTTCAGATATTATCTGTGTAGAAATATTATTTGTATCTAAGAAATCAATTTGCTCAGCTAGTTATAGCCTAATTGAACATAATTGGCTAGCTTTAGCTACCTGCAGATTCATATTATAGTATTTCATCCATGGTGGCTAGCTATGATAATCAGTTAGTATTGCTAGTAGTATGAGTTGGGATTATGGTTCATGATTTAGCAAGCACATCTAAACAAAATGCATATTTAATCCTGCCTTTTGTGCCCATGGAACATTTCTGGGATATTTTATTTCAGCTCATTAAACATCGGACCAAAAGGTTTCATCTTTTTCAGTATAGTTTACACACCCATTTTTACCACTACATCACTGGACCCAAACAACCCACACGTGTAAGGTGCAAAAAAATGCATCAGACTTTGACATTGCGATCATGGGTGAATCAGCCCTGAAGAGCCACATGAAGGGGGAAAGACACAACGCTGCATCCTACGCTGCTGCCAGTTCTACATTGTGACTTTTTCTCTGCAACAAACTCCAGAGCTTTTTTGTAAATTGCCTGATACACATGGCGCCTGCGATATTCCGCTTTAGCAAGTGACAGCCGTACTCCTGCCTTTCTGGTGGCCATTCACGTGCCGTTTTCCTTGCACAGCTCACCCGCCCTTCTCCCAATTGGCGACACTAAAGCTGACAGTCAGAAGCAAGATGCTTTTTCATTGCTATTAAGTAGTTGATTCCCAAAGGGCCAATAAAAACAGACATTAAGCTGAAATTGTCTATTAATGTGAACAGGAAATGTGTGTTCACCAGTAGGCATGTCCCAAAACTGCTCATCACTACTCAAATTACAAAATCAGCAGTACTGACTTACTACTCATGTATGTAGTAAATAAGTAGTGAAACAACGTATTATTGAGTAGAACGTGTAAGGTAGTGATGAATATAGTAAGTAATTTTTTTTCTTCATGAGGTTGTGGTGATATACTGCCATCTAGTGGCGACTCAAAACAATTGCATAATATGAACTATTACAAATTGATGGTTCTTGAAATTAAAATAACTTAAAGTCCTTGAATTTGACTTGCCACTGTCTGTATGAACCTTGGGTTGTTTACTATACTACCTTACTCACTCTGTTTAGCACATGGCCTCACATATGAATCCTTAAAGAGATGGGTGGGGCTAAGGCTTAAGAGGGTGTGAACGATGCTGTAGGTGTAGACAAAGAAGAGCTCTCCAGCAAAACATTCAATGGCCATTTTCTCAAAAGTAAGATTACAAGTTTATCAACTTTAAAAGCAAAATTATGTTCCTCAACTGCAGTGTATGATATACCATTTTTTAGCTTTAAGTCTACTTTTATCCAATGTAAAAAACACAATTTCAAATTTTGCTACTTAAGACATTCATGGATGCCAAGGGATGCCAGGCTTCCCCAAATATTTGACCAATAAACAAATAACAATAATAAAATCATTTCTCTTTCGTCTCTCTGTTTTTTCATGATTGTGACCGACCACCTCGATACACGCAACTTCCACAAAATGTGGAAAAGGTAAAGGGATGTGACTACTTTCTGAAGGCACTATATGCATCCATTCCACTGTTTTATGACCTGTTTTTTCTGGGGTAAATTCACTTACTGTCCTCCAAGATGGAGCCACACTGTGAAATATATACAATTAGAGTAGATTAATAGATGAGTAGTGAGTAATCTTTGACAGACAGAGGAGACGAGAGACGATATGGACAGGATAAATTAAATAAAACGTAAAAGCTCCGACAGACACACTGGTAGGAACAAACATTTATGAGAATCCTTTTCTCCCCGTGCTTGTTTTGCTGGATTAAGATGGGTTTTTGATGGAAATCAATCTTGCTCTCATTTTATTATCAAGGCAATTGCCTGGATGCGTGGCCTCAACCCAGGGTCGTGGTAGATGAGGGGAAGTGATTTGGGCAGGTCAGCGAGGAAAGAGAGAGAAATAGTAAATGAAGTAGACACAAGGGAGGAAGAAGTGTCAACTATCAACGAAGAAGTTGGATGATGATCAGATGATGGGGTTTCACTCTCACAACGTCAGGTCTCGTCAGGTATTGGTGATTCAACAGTACTTGACAGGTGTTGACACAGGGGCAATGCTGGGATTGAAGAAAAAAAGTCAGCCTTCGAATACCCCCCCTCCGTTCAACCTGCTTCTTACCCTTCACTCTGACACCCACCCATCAAAACAACAAAAGCATCTTGTCGGGAAGGGGGTCATGTGGAAATCTACACAATCTAATTAAATCATATTTTATTGGTCACATGCACATGGTTCGCAGATGTTATTGCGAGTGTAGCGAAATGCTTGTGCTTCTAGTCCCAACAGCGCAGTAATATCTAACAATTTCACAACAACTACCTAATACACACAAATCTAAGTAAATGGATGGAATAAGAATATACAGTATACTTATAAATATATGGATGAGCGATGAGCGAGCGGCATAGGCAAGATACAATAGATGGTATAAAATACAGTATATACACATATGAGATGAGTAATGCAAGATATGTAAACATTATTACAATGGCATTATTAAAGTGACTACTGATCCATTTATTAGTGGCCAATCATTTCAAGTCTGTATGTAGGCAGCAGCGATGGCTGTTTAACAGTCTGATGGCCTTGAGTTAGAAGCTGTTTTTCAGTCTCTCGGTCCCAGCTTTGATGCACCTGTACTGACCTCGCCTTCTGGATGGTAGCGGGGTGAACAGGCAGTGGTTCAGGTGGTTGTTGTCCTTGATGATCTTTTTGGCCTTCCTGTGACATCGGGTACTGTAGGTGTCCTGGAGGGCAGGTAGTTTGCCCTCGGCGATGCGTTGTGCAGACCGCAACACTCTCTGGAGAGCCTTGCGGTTGTGGGCGGTGCAGTTGCCGTACCAGGTGGTGATACAGCCCGACAGGATGCTCTCAATTGTGCATGTGTAAAGGTTTGTGAGGGTTTTAGGTGACAAGCCAAATTTCCTCCTGAGGTTGAAGAGGCGCTATTGCGCCTTCTTCACCACACTGTCTGTGTGGGTGGACCATTTCAGTTTGTCCGTGATGTGTACGCTGAGGAACTTAAAACTTTCCACCTTCTCCACTGCTTTCCCATCGATGTGGACAGGGGGGTGCTCCCTCTGCTATTTCCTGAAGTCCACGATCATCTCCTTTGTTTTGTTGACATTGAGTGAGAGGTTGTTTTCCTGACACCACACTCTGGGTGCCCTTACCTCCTCGCTGTAAGCTGTCTCGTCGTTGTTGGTAATCAAGCCCACTACTGTTGTGTCATCTGCAAACTTGATGACTGAGTTGGAGGCGTGCATGGCCACGCAGTCATGGGTGAACAGGGAGTACAGGAGGGGGCTCTGTAAGGCTTCACTAACTCATACCCCCAACACAACCAAAACGAACAGCAAATGCATCCAACAAATGTATAGAGTCACAAGCTTGCTGTAATCATTGCGTGCTATGAATATGGGACCAAATAATTAACTTTTTACTACGTGAATAAGTGAATTTGTCCCAATACTTTTGGTCCCCTAAAATGGGGGACCTATGTACAAAACGTGCTGTCATTTCTAATCTGTTTACGCGACATGGATGAAAATACCCTCAAATTAAAGCTGACAGATTGCACTTTAAAATTATAGTCATTGTATCACATCAAATCCAAACTGCTGGAGTACAGAGCCAAAACAACAAACATGTGTGACTGTCCCAATACTTTTGGAGCTCACAGTAGTTGGAGAGAGAGCGCTGAAGTGGGAAAAGATGAAGGGAGAGAGGGAAAGAAAGAAGGGGGATTTGCCAATGCTGCTGATGGCGAGCGGCCATACAGTCTGCCTGGGCTCTTGCGGCGGGTAATAAATGCCAGCGCTGAGCAGATGCGTGGAGACATCTCAGATCTATCACCGGTCCTGCTGCAGCACAGTAGTGCACACCACGCACCACCTCCCTCCATCCCTCCCTCTCGCCGCTCGGCTCCACTCTCCAGCCTGTCCCTATCCGCACTGTGCACTTCTCTACCCCTGCCTGTTCATCAACAAACTGACATTACACCCAAGTGGGGCTGTCAGCTCATCCTGTAGGTACAGTATTGGTTCGGAATAACAAACAGTGTAGAAGCTAGTGTGGAAGGCAATATAAGTTTAACTATTTCATTGCGCTCAACAGTACCCACTGCTCGGATGCTTTCAACCATCCAATAGGTTTGCCTAACATGTTAAGCGTTTTGGGCCCGGTTAAAGCTCTTGGCCCATATCCACAAAGAGTCTCAGAGCAAGAGTGCTGATAGGGTAAATTTAGCCTGTTAGGTCATAATAAGATAATATGGACAGGGGGGACCTGATAGTAGCACTTACACCCTGAGATGCTTTTGAATATGGGTCCTTTCTGCTTTCTGTATTTTAAGGGTCATGAATTTCACAATCTCCTCCTGTTTCTGGCAACTGAACATTTGCCAAACCGTACACATTGCCATCAAACATAAAATGCCAGTGTGAGTCAACTAATACATGTTTGTCACCACTAAATTTGATTTACCTTCACAAGGGCCTTATTTGAGGATGCATTCTCGTTCTGAGCTGTTGTGGTCATCTGCGCATTTTATGTTCATAATATATGTCCTTCTCATTCCCTGCTAACGAGCCTGTTTTATCATTCTCGAAGGCACGGTGCTTATTAGATGTGCTTTCCTTTGTCATTTTCGTTTCCCCCCCTTTGTTGCGGGGCAAGAGGGTGGGCGTCACTGGACGAGACGCAACACAAGCACGGGCAGTGCTTGTGTCGGGCCAGTTCCCTCTAAATTAACATGGAGCCCCGTCGTACAGAGTGACAACAATTACAGTGGCTCAAAGCTACCCGTCACAGGCGGTCAAGCCTAAGTCTCCAGGAGTCACGGGGAGGGAAGCGCTTCATAAACAGTCCACAGTGACAGTATTGTTTTTCTTTTACTCTAGTTTTCACCTGTGTCTATTGCTATACTCTATGCACTTTATTCTTGTATAATGAAAAGCGCTTTACAAATGTAAAACAAAATAATAATAATAATAATAATTATTGTACAATCCTGTAACACTTTACATTGTGTACACTAGTAGCAACATTGCTGTCACATAGCAAGTTAAATAATTTTAGCATGACAAAAAGTTGAGATATGCTCCTTTTTTTTCTTGTGTAAATTATTCTGAACCCTGATGTAATGGGAATATTTAAGATGAATGCATTTCTATTCAGTTAGGAGTAATTAACACAATGGTTAGTATATTTATATGTCTCCTCTTTCTATAATACACATGATTCCCTGTGTTCTGTTTGAGACACTCATTAGTACGGGTTGACAACATAATATAGGAAAACATCATCCAGGTATATTTTTGGAAAAAGATCAAATGTCACAGTAGCTGATGTTTTTCTCAGTACATTGCAGTCAATGGGAAAAGCTGCGTGTCACAGGGTTTACGTTTTTTTCAATGCATTGCAGTCATTGGGAAAAGATGAGTGCCACAGGGTTGACATTTTTCTCAGTACATCAATGACCCGTTTTTGACAACTGGCCTGCCAATCATTAATGGGGCCATAATAGCTTATAGTCCAAACCGTTCACACCTTAGAGCCAAATTCATAGGAACAAAATGAATTCAACATGCCACAATGACTTTAAAAATTACTAGGTACAGAGTCAACGGACAGCCCACCTATTCCGAGGAGTCCGCATGGTCCTAAAGTACACCGTTGCTGTTTTTTTATTTTACAGCCTGCAATTTCACAATTCTTCGACCATCGAAAGTTTCGGGGCTGGACCGAAAACATTTGGGGCTGCAGCCCCGGAAGCCCACCCTGAACAACGCAGATGGATTGTTCTCATATCTATTGATAGTGATTGACGACAGACTGGAAGTACAAGGACAGAGGACACGTTAAGTTATTGTATTCTGTCAGACTGTGTGATTCACTGCCATTGTTATGCATTTTGTTATGTGTTTAAGGAAACATATGTGATTAGGATATAAGGGCCTGCTCAGAGAAGGCTTGTTAGACTTTTCTCCTCTGTAATTATAACTGTATGACCTTTGTAACACTTAAGCAGACCTTCGACCTGCTTAAGGTGCTGATGTGATACTCACTTGGACTCGTGTACGGCGCCTCGACCAGGGCCACTTGGTCTTTCCCACAAGATTTAGTGTTGACAGAACAATTTTCCTGTTAGTGATTATAAGGGCCTTCTCTAGGAGGGCATCAAGGACAACAACCACTTCTATGCTGATGCTGGATGCTGTCTCCTTGTTGCAACTTGAATTGAACCAGAGATTTTTGATTGACTTTATCAATGACTGTTAATTAACATAAAACCATTTAGCATCTCCTGGCTTCCACACAACCTACAAGCCACTGATGCAGACCTTTGGAACATCTACATTTTAAACAGTCTAATAAATCCATGGTATATATATATATATTTTTTTTAATTTCCCCTTTATTTAACCAGATAGGCCAGTTGTGAACAAGTTGTCATTTACAACTGCGACCTGGCCAAGATAGAGCAAAGCAGTGCGACACAAACAACAGTTACACATGGGATGAACCTACACGCTCACAATGAAGCCATTATTTATTTTAGACATGTCTAAAGAAGCATGATATGAAGAAAATGTAGTCTATTTCAGAAGAAAATAATAGCATACTCTGAGTCCTTATGTTAGGTCCTGATGTGGCTATGCCAACTGGCTGTGGGATACACTAGTTCATTTAGCAGACAAGATTTGCTTAGAATTCCATGGCATTATTTTATAGTATGAAGTGCCCACATGCGGCTATTCTGTGTTATATATGCTTAATTTAGAGTTATTAATGTAACTTTAGTTGTTCTTCAAATGTTGGGCTATATGTTTTCATTTTTTGTAAACTCTAAGGCTGCATGATGCGACTCTAATGATGATTTGAACAAAGTTGTTTGAAAGGCATGAGCTCTGCTTTGTTTTTTGGGCAGACTGTACACACTTCGTTAGTCTCTCATTCACAGTTTGACAATGGTCGTTGGGCTGAATATAGTAGTTATAATATAGTAATTATAATTTCCTTCTCCCTTCTACGTGCTCCGAAGAACCTCTAACTCACATGGCTCTCTCAGATATCTCAGTTCTTATTAGCCAATGCCCATCACTTGATCAGGTCCTTCTCACAGGCTACATGTGAAGACAGACATCGGGGATGCAATTTATAGAATTCCAAGGCGCATATTGAAGTGGTTGGAAACTGTCTACATTTACTTTTCGTCAGCCAACAAGATGAGTATGCCTACAGTGCCTTGCAAAAGTATTCATCCCCCTTGGCGTTTTCCTATTTTGTTGCATTACAACCTGTAATTTAAATGGATTTAAATTGCGAATACCTTCGCAAGACACTGTAACGAACAGCAAAAGCACTAGTCATTATCCATCAACTCTCCCCCATAGGACAAAAGTTGACCTATTCTATTGGTTAACTTGTCCATGTGTGCGTTAATAAATATTCCCAAATAATCTGGGACAGTTGTGGGATGCAATACATCCCAAATTAATACAACCACTAGCATCAAAACAACTTTAAAAGCAATGAGGCTGATGCAACAGATCAGAACGTTTAACTTAAAATGTTGATAAACTATAAGGTTATTTCAAATCAAAATGAAGTTGTATTTGTCACGTGCACCGAATACAACTGGTGTAGACCTTACATTGAAATGCTACTTACAAGCCCTTAACCAACAATGCAGTTTTAAGAAAAAATAAATGCTAAGAAAGTAATAAACTGAAGTAAACAATAAAGAAAAAATAAGAATAGAAAAATAACAATTAAGTAAAGAGCAACAATAAAAGAACAGTAATGAGTAATAACGACCTATGAATGCCAGTTAGGCTTTACACCGGTTGTAAAGTGGATTAATGTGCTTAATTTGAAGAACTAATTTGGCCACATTAGTTGTGATACAAACCTTATCAAAACATATAGGCCTATGGGCTAGACTACATGAGTTGTGATACAAACCTTATCAAAACATATAGGCCTATGGGCTAGGCTACATGAGTTGTGATACAAACCTTATCAAAACATATAGGCCTATGGGCTAGGCTACATTAGTTGTGATACAAACCTTATCAAAACATATAGGCCTATTGGCTAGACTATATGAGTTGTGATACAAACCTTATCAAAACATATAGGCCTATGGGCTAGGCTACATGA
>QNTS01001723.1:0-29225 GCA_003317085.1 Hucho hucho | reverse complement strand
TGTGATACTAACCTTATCAAAACATATAGGCCTATGGGCTAGGCTACATGAGTTGTGCTACAAATTTTATCAAAACATATAGGCCTATGGGCTAGGCTACATGACTTGTGACACAAACCTTATCAAAACATATAGGCCTATGGGCTAGACTATATGAGTTGTGATACAAACCTTATCAAAACATATAGGCCTATGGGGGCTAGGCTACATGAGTTGTGATACAAACCTTATCAAAACATATAGGCTTATGGGCTAGACTATATGAGTTGTGATACAAACCTTATCAAAACATATAGGCCTATGGGCTAGGCTACATGAGTTGTGATACAAACCTTATCAAAACATATAGGCCTATGGGCTAGGCTACATGAGTTGTGCGACTATGATTTGAAAAAGTTGTAAAAAAAAGGAATGCGCTGTTTCTTGCCTTACTGCACACAAGCTGGGCATCATCCACAAGTGATAATATATCATATCATCATGGGCTAATATTGTCACCCATCATACTATTCTCTATTTAATCGTATCTTTACAAAAACTAAATAATATATGTGTGAAATTTGTTTTGATCTAGAATGGACCACTATCATGCACCTGTTTCGAAACAGAGGTGAAAAAATACATGTCATCTATGCACTTAAATAGCGCTTTTCCCATGGTTCATTTTCATGCCAGCCAGGTAGGCTATACTTCTGTTGTAAAGATAAGCAATGTGCTTAATATTAGGAAATTTGAGAAATATATAGAAGACCTAGCCTATAGAAAGCTGATGGGATCCTCCTCTTTTTAATAGTGGTTATACCTCTGTTTTCTTGCGCAATTGCATAGCCTATAGGAATGTTGTGCAACATGAGATCATGGGCTCTCATGAAGTGTTTGAATAGATTTTCAATTACATTTGCATTGATGTCAGAATGATCAGAGGGACATTAGGGTATCCTGGAAGGATATTGACCTCATTCCGTCAGTAGAGGATGCCTGGTTATTCTTTAAAAGTGCTTTCCTCACCATCTTAAATAAGCATGCCCCATTCAAAAAATGTAGAACTAAGAACAGATATAGCCCTTGGTTCACTCCAGACTTGACTGCCATTGACCAGCACAAAAACATCCTGTGGCGTACTGCATTAGCATCAAATAGCCCCCGCGATATGCAACTTTTCAGGGAAGTTAGGAACCAATATACACAGGCAGGTAGGAAAGCAAAGGCTATCTTTTTCAAACATACATTAGCATCCTGTAGCACACACTCCAAAAGTTCTGAGACACTAAAGTCCATGGAGAATAAGAGCACCTCCTCCCAGCTGCCACTGCACTGAGGTTAGGAAACACTGTCACCACCGATAAATCTACGATTATCGAGAATTTCAACAAGCATTTTTCTACGGCTGGCCATGTTTTCCACCTGGCTATCCCTACCCCGGTAAACAGCTCTTCACCCCCCACAGCAACTGGCCCAAGCCTCCCCAATTTCTCCTTAACCCAAATCCAGATAGATGATGTTCTGAAAGAGCTGCAAAACTTGGACCCGTACAAATCAGCATGGCTAGACAATCTGGACCCTCTCATTCTAAAATTATCCGCCGCAATTGTTGCAACCCCTATTACTAGCCTGTTCAACCTCTCTTTCGTTTCGTCTGAGATCCCTAAAGATTGGAAAGCTGCTGCGGTCATCCCCCTCTTCAAAGGGGGAGACACTCTACACCCAAACTGTTACAGACCTATATCTATCCTACCCTGCTTTTCTAAAGTCTTCAAAATCCAAGTTAATTAACTCCTTAGGTCTTTATTTTAAGACTTTTCGCCTGTCTGACATGCCCAACGTAAAATGCCTGCCACTCAGGCCCAGAAACTAGGATATGCACATAATTAATACTATTGGATAGGAAACACTCTGAAGTTTCTAAAACCGTTTAAAAAATGTCTGTGGGTATAACAGAACTGATATAGCAGGCAAAAACCCGAACAAATTTCTGTCCGGAAATCATTTTTCTTTGCTCACTTGGAATGGCTGATAAAATAAATCATAAGGAAATAGGACACAGGTTGCAGTACATATGGCTTCCACTAGATGTCAACAGTCTCTGGACAGTGAAATGGAGGCCTTAGCACTGAGCAGAACCATACAGAAGACGAATTACTGAAGGAAGTAGAAAATGATTTTCCGGGCACGAGAACATGAGCGCTCCCCACTATATTTTCCTTTTATAACAGTTAGGTTATCATCCGTGTAAAATATTATCGTTATTATTCATAAAAGGATACCTAAGGATGCATTATAAATGATGTTTGGGAAAAGTTGAGAGGTATAATTTGAACGCGTTCTCTTCACTGTACAACGGGCGAGTAGACTGGAAATGCTTGGTGGATTTTCTGATCATAATGTGCCAACCAAACAGAGATTTATGGATATAATAAATGACTTTTTCTAACAAAAGAACCATGGATTCTCTTGTTTGGACACTTGGAAGCCCTCAGCAGAAGTTAATCAAAAGGTAAGCGATTTATTTTAGCTCTGATATGGGTTTTGTGAGACCCGTGCTGGATATGAATTTATGCTAATGTGGAAAATATTGGAGGTGCTATCCTCAAACAATCAAATGTTGTGCTTTCGACGTAAAGCCTTTTTGAAATCTGACAACGCTGTGATATTGCCAAGAATCAGAGCTTTCGATGACTATGCAACACTTGTATATTGATGAATGTTAAATATTAAGAATTTTTATTTTGAATTTGCCGCGCTTTGTTTGATCCCTAAGAGGTTTTAACAAACAGATCACTGACCATTTAGAATCCCACCGTAACTTCTCCGCTACACAATCTGGTTTCCGAGCTGGTCATGGGTGCACCTCTGTCACAACCGCTGTCGATAAATAACATTACTGTGCAGCCATCTTCATCGATCTGGCCAAGGCTTTTGACTCTGTCAACAACCACATTCTTATCGGACATCAGGCAGTCTCTATGGGGGTGCCACAGGGTTCAATTCTCGGGCTAACTCGTTTCTCTGTATACGTCATAGATGTCGCTCTTGCTGCTAGTGATTCTCTGATCCACCTCTACACAGATGACACCATTCTGTATACTTCTGGCCCTTCTTTGGACACTGTGTTAACAAACCTCCAGACCAGCTTCAATGCCATACAACTCTCCTTCCGTGGCCTCCAACTGCTCTTAAATGCAAGTAAATCTAAATGCAACCGATCGCTGCCTGCACCCGCCCACCCGTCTAGCATCACTACTCTGGACGGTTCTGACTTAGAAAATGTGCACAACTACAAATACCTAGGTGTCTGGTTAGACTTCCAGACTCACATTAACTAGACAGGGAGCGGTGGGTCGCTAGCATCCTCTTCTGTTTACATCTGATGACCAGTTCGAAATTCTTCTTCTATTACCATCCAGAGCAACCTAACATCACCAAACACTGTCTAGAGACTGTTGACATCCAGTGGAAGCAATAGGTACTGCAATCTTACTCCCAGAAATGGCTGTTTTCAATAGGGAGGGGTTCAAAATGAGGCAATGTGTCAAATACACTTTTTCCAGGACAGAAATTCCTCGGGTTTTCGCCTGCTATATCCGTTCTGTTATACTCACAGACATAATGTTAACACTTTTAGAAACTTCAGAGTGTTCCTATCCAATAGTACTAATTATGTGCATATCCCATTTTCTGGGCCTGAGTGGGAGGCATTTTACTTTGGGCACGCCAGACTCCTCGGGAGCCGCTCCCTAAGTTAACAGTCTGATGGCCTTGAGGTAGAAGCTGTTTTTCAGTCTCTCGGTCCCAGCTTTGATGCACCTGTACTGACCTCGCCTTCTGGATGATAGCGGGGGGAACAGGCAGTGGCTCGGGTGGTTGTTGTCCTTGATGATCTTTTTGGCCTTCCTGTGACAACGTGTTATTGACTGTACGTTTGTTTATCCCATGTGTAACTCTGTGTTGTTTGTGTCGCACTGCTTTGCTTTATTTTGGCCAGGTCGCAGTTGTAAATGAGCACTTGTTCTCAACTAGCCTACCTGGTTAAATAAAGGTGAAATAAAAAACTAAAATAAAAATAGAGTGCTGAGTACCAGGCAGTCAGCAAGTTTGGTAGGCTACTAATGACTATCAGCAGCATCAGAGCTTGGAGTCTGTTTAGTCACGGTCTAATTACCGTGACTAAACAGTCACGTGGAATTTGTTTCTCCCATTCTTCTCTGCAGATCCTCTCAAGCTCTGTCAGGATGGATGGGGAGATTTGCTGCACAGCTATTTTCAGGTCTCTCCAGAGATGTTTGATCGAGTTCAAGTCCCGGCTCTGGCTTGGTCACTCAAGGACATTCAGAGACTTGTCCCGAAGCCACTTGTGCGTTGCCTTGGCTGTGTGCCTAGGGTCATTGTCTTAGGTTTTCAGCAAGGATCTCTCTGTACTTTGCTCCATTCATCTTTGCCTTGAGGCCAGCTCTAGGAAGAGTCTTGGTGGTTCCATTTAAGAATGATGGAGGCCACTGTGTTCTTGGGGACCTTCAATTCTGCAGAAATGTTTTGGTAGCCTTCCCCAGATCTGTGCCGACACAATGCTGTCTCGGAGCTCTACGGACAATTCTATCAACCTCATGCCATGTTTTTGCTCTGACATGCACTGTCAACTGTGGGACAGTATATAGACAAGTGTGTGTCTTTCTAAATCATGTCCAATCAATTTAATTTACCACAAGTGGACTCCAATCACATTGTACAAATATCTCAAGGATGATCAATGGAAACAGGATGCACCTGATCTCAATTTCGAATCTCATAGCAAAGGGTCTGAATACTTATGTAAATAAGGTACTTCTGTCATTACGGGGTATTGTGTGTAGATTGCTAAATAACTTTTTTTATTTAATCCATTTAGAATAAGGCTTTAACGTAACAAAATGTGAAAAAGGTCAAGGGTTCTGAAGACTTTCCGAAAGGCAGTGTATATACAGTGGGGAAAAAAAGTATTTAGTCAGCCACCAATTGTGCAAGTTCTCTCACTTAAAAAGATGAGAGAGGCCTGTAATTTTCATCATAGGTACACTTCAACTATGACAGACAAAATGAGGAAAAAAAATCCAGAAAATCACATTGTAGGATTTTTAATGAATTTATTTGCAAATTATGGTGGAAAATAAGTATTTGGTCAATAACAAAAGTTTATCTCAATACTTTGTTATATACCCTTTGTTGGCAATGACAGAGGTCAAACGTTTTCTGTCAGTCTTCACAAGGTTTTCACACACTGTTGCTGGTATTTTGGCCCATTCCTCCATGCAGATCTCCTCTAGAGCAGTGATGTTTTGGGGCTGTCGCTGGGCAACACGGACTTTCAACTCCCTCCAAAGATTTCCTATGGGGTTGAGATCTGGAGACTGGCTAGGCCACTCCAGGACCTTGAAATGCTTCTTACGAAGCCACTCCTTCGTTGCCCGGGCGGTGTGTTTGGGATTATTGTCATGCTGAAAGACCCAGCCACGTTTCATCTNCATTCACTAGGTCCCCCCGTGTGGTTCTGGGATTTTTGCTCACCGTTCTTGTGATCATTTTGACCCCACGGGGTGAGATCTTGCGTGGAGCCCCAGATCGAGGAAGATTATCAGTGGTCTTGTATGTCTTCCATTTCCTAATAATTGCTCCCACAGTTGATTTCTTCAAACCAAGCTGCTTACCTATTGCAGATTCAGTCTTCCCAACCTGGTGCAGGTCTACAATTTTGTTTCTGGTGTCCTTTGACAGCTCTTTGGTCTTGGCCATAGTGGAGTTTGGAGTGTGACTGTTTGAGGTTGTGGACAGGTGTCTTTTATACTGATAACAAGTTCAAACAGGTGCCATTAATACAGGTAACGAGTGGAGGACAGAGGAGCCTCTTAAAGAAGAAGTTACAGGTCTGTGAGAGCCAGAAATCTTGGTTGTTTGTATGTGACCAAATACTTATTTTCCTCCATAATTTGCAAATAAATTAATTAAAAATCCTACAATGTGATTTTCTGGATTTTTTTTCTTCATTTTGTCTGTCATAGTTGAAGTGTACCTATGATGAAAATTACAGGCCTCTCTCATCTTTTTAAGTGAGAGAACTTGCACAATTGGTGGCTGACTAAATACTTTTTTTCCCCACTGTACTAAAAACTCAATAACTGTAACTAATACCTCAATAAATGAAAACACATAGGTTTTTGTATCTAAAATGGCTTTGAACACCACACATGATATGTAGGAACCAAGGATTTTTATTTCACTGGTCTGAAACAATATAAAATAGTCTTACAGTCATTTAAAATAAATGTATATCTTTGATGTAGACAATTATTGGTGCTGCAGAGGCCTAAAGTCCTGAGAGAAAGCAATTAGTTATTCTCGACTTATTGTATGTTTGGATTCTATGTTTATTAAATATGCAATATCTGTCCTTGTGTTGCCTTGCAGCTCCAATTGACTTGAAGATTTTACATACAGAAATAAACAAGCACTCGCAAGATTACTTCTTAATGCCTGGATAATTTTAAATAAGATTTGGAAAGAATGGACATTTAATGAAGTTTCATTACTTTAGCATTACTGTGTAGTCTTGACATCAGCCAAGTTTCATGAAAGACCAGAATTGCTCATTTTCTTTGACAACACAAGACTCATAAATATTCAATGAATAGTAATTGGACAAAATCCACTCTTGCTCAAGGTCGTCTTTTGTCATCTCTTTCATGAATTTTCTTCTTTCATCATCTGTTTCTTCCCATATACCGTATAGTACTGCACTTGGGTTTTAGTAACACTTGAAATTCAGTTACACTTCAGTAAAACTTGTTTCAGAGTATTTCACTGTTTCAGACAGACTTGAAACACATTAAGACTTGTTTCAGTAACACTTGCCCGTTTCAGTGGAAATTCAGTGACCTCAACAAAGACCATCCCAGAGGCTGCTAACTTTAAAGCATGGCGGGGATGGTGAAAAGCAAAAGTGACAAGAGGGAAGGGCGAATGAGGCAGAGACGCTTATGGGTGTTGATGGAGAGCTGACGCCACGCGTCACATCACATAAAGAGAGTGCCATCTCTCCTGGCCGCAGGACGCTGGGGCCGGTCTGTTTAGCTGAGAGGCTCTGATAACAAGACTCTCACCTGACGTCGGTGCCATGACCTTGGGGGAGTTCAGCTCATCCTGGGCGATCCAGGAGAAGTTCCAGTAACCTCGGGGGACGCCCAGTCCGGATCGACCTGTCAGCGGCTCCCCTGGAAGAAAGAGTACAAGACATGGTCACAATAATGCAACACAACAAACAAATAATTCCTTTAAAGGAGAACAGAATAAAGTTCAATGTTTGTATTTGTTGTTTATTCAGATACACATAATGAGAGGGGGACAGGCGAGAGGCTGATAAATAGTTGAAAGAGGTTCATCAAGGAATCAGGGGACATGTGAGCCAAACTTTTTATTTTTTAAACGAGTGAGGCAGTCCCATGTTTCATGTTTATTGGATTGAATAGAGATAGAGAGGAAAGATAGAGGTGATAGAGATGTGCTGAAATATTGTAGTAGTGGGCCAGAGGCAGCAGCTTAGACCGCAAGACCGCCCCAGTCCGCAACTTCTGGCACTTTTTAAGTATATTTATACATAATCCAGTAATGATCATCCCGTGGTGTGTCTGCATGCTTTGACAATGCGCCATTCATTTTTCTTGACTCAAGAGTTTAAGTAGTCAAATTGTTGCCTGTTGTTTTTACACCAGACACGCTGTGAAGGGAGATCACAGTGGGTAGAATTATTCGTTTTTCTGTTCATCAATTTAATCTCAAATCTCTAGATGCCTTTGTTCTCTACAACAATGTTGAAATACATGTCCTTTTTTTACTTTCTCTTTAAAGTTATGCATTTTATCTGGACCACTATAAGTATCCACTGATATCAAATCAAATCAAACTTCATTTGTCATATGCACTGAATACAACAAGTGTAGACCTTACCGTGAAATGCTTACTTACAAGCCCTTAACCAACACTGCAGTTCATGAAGAGTTAAGAAAATATTTACCAAATAAACTAAAAATAAAAAAATTATAAAAAGTAACACAATAACATAACAATAACGAGGCTATATACAGCGGTACCAGTACCGAGACAGTGTGCGAGGGTACAGGTTAGTTGAGATAATTTGTAAAAAAATAAATCAAAATAATCACTGAAGTTGGAGACTTATATCTCCCTCACTAACTTTAAATTCTTAGGGAGCGGCTGCCGAGGAGCGCCCCACTGCTCCCTAAGTAGTTAAGGGATCAAGGGATGGTGAGAAGGGTTTCTAATGTTTCTAGCCCAGTTCTATCACTGCAGACTCCTGAGAACTGTATTCACTATGAGTACCGAGAGATATGTACTTTATTTGTTGCGTTTTTTGTTTGCTATAGTAGATCCATAATGACACCATAATGATTCCAGCAGTAAGTTATTGGCAGTATGGATGTGTGTATTTGTTTACTTACTTCTATATTGATCTGTGTATACCATGTTGATATCAAAGATGATGATAGTTGCCTCTCCACTCGAATACACAAAACATTAAGAACACCTGCTCTTTCCATGACATAGACTGGCCAGGTGAATCCAGGTGAAAGCTAGGATCCCTTATTGATGTCACTTGTTAAATCCACTTCAATGAGTGTAGATGTAGTGTAGCAGATAGGTTAAAGAAGGA
This sequence comes from Hucho hucho, assembly GCA_003317085.1. NCBI lineage: Eukaryota > Metazoa > Chordata > Actinopteri > Salmoniformes > Salmonidae > Hucho > Hucho hucho. The sequence continues at coordinate 20,530 of QNTS01001723.1, read as the reverse complement.
TTTAAGCCTTGAGACAGATTGGGTACGTATCACACCCTGATCTGTTTCACCTGTCTTTGTGCTTGTCTCCACCCCCCACCAGGTGTCTCCCATCTCCCCTCATTATCCTCTGTGTATTTATACATGTGTTCTCTGTTTGTCTGTTGCCAGTTCGTTTTGTTCGTCAAGCCTACAAGTGGTTTTCCCCTTGCTCCTGTTTGTGTCTAGTTCCTGTTTTCTAGTTTTGAACATTCTGCCTGACTCCGAGACGGCCTGCCGTTCTGTACCTTTTGGACTCTGATCTGGATTACTGACCTCTGCCTGCCCTTGACCTGTCGTTTTGCCTGCCTCCTGTTCTAGTAATACATGTTTGTTACTTCGACACTGCATCTGGGTCTTCCCTAAAACGTGATAGTATGTGTGCCATTCAGAGGGTGAATCGGCAAAACAAAATATTTAACTTCTTAGGGAGCAGCGCACGACGTGACCGTTTTGGACAGCCTGGCATGCCCAAAGTAAAATGCCTCCCATTCAGGCCCAGAAAATAGGATATGCACATATTTAGTACCATTGGATAGGAAACACTCTGCATTTTCTAAAAGTGTTACCATTTTGTCTGTGAGTATAACAGAACGGATATGGTCGGCAAAAACCTGAGGAATTTCTGTCCTGGAAAAAGTGGTTTTGACAGATTGCCTCATTTGGAACCCCTCCCTTATGAAAATGCCCATATAAGGGCATATGAATGCAGTACCTATCGCTTCCTCTGGATGTCAACAGTCTCGAGAAAGTGATTTGATTCTTCTTAGCTGCGTTTAGAGCAGAGAAGAAGACGAATAAGGAAGTGTCCACAAAGAATGTCAATATGAGTAAATGTGCGTTCACGGCTGGCACGCTCTGTGGTTTTTTTCCTTTCTTATCGCCCAGTTTATATTCCGGTTGAAATATTATACTATTTATACATAAAAGTGTTCCTAAGGATACATTTACAATTATGTTTGATTGTTCTTGGACAAGTTTATAGGTATAAGTTGAACGAGTTCTCTTCACGTTTCAATGGACGATTGGAGAGAAAATATAACGCGCCAACCAAACAGAGATTTATGGATATAATACATTACTTTTTCTAACAAAAGAACCATGGATTGTCTTCGTTGGACACTTGGGAAGCCCTCAGCAGAAGTTCTTCAAAAGGTAATTGATTTGTTTTCGCTGTGAAATGTGTTTTGTGTGAACCGCATGGTTTATGAATTCATGGTAATGGGAAAAATATGTGGGGTGCTATCCTCAAACAATCAAATGTGGTGCTTTCGCCGTGAAGCCTTTTTGAAATCTGACAACGCTGTGATATTGCCAAGAAGCAGAGCTATTGATGACTATGAAACACTTGTATATTGATGCATGTTTAATAATTCAACTTTTGGATTTTGAATTTGGCGCCTTGCATTTCACCTGGTAGTGTCGGGAGTGGGGCGTTAGCGCCCCAGCGCACCTTGCTGCTCCTTAAGAAGTTAAAGGGTGATCAATAATAATAACAGCATGACTTTCATAAGCCAGCAAGCACAGTGTACTGCCTGTACAGTGACTTGCAAAAGTATTTATCCCTCTTGGCGTTTTTCCTATTTTGTTGAATTGCAACCTGTAATTTAAACAGATTTTTATTTGGATTTCATGTAATGGACATACACAAAATAGTCCAAAGGGGGTGAAATTCAAAAAATGACCTGCTTCAAAGAATTCAACAAACTTGAAAAGTGGTGCATGCATATGTATTCACCCCCTTTGCTATGAAGCACCAAAATAAGATCTGGGGCAACCAACTACCTTCAGAAGTCACATAATGCGTTAAATAAAGTCCACCTGTGTGCAATCTAAGTGTCACATGATCTCAGTATATATACACCTATTCTGAAAGGCCCCAGTGTCTGCAACACCACTAAGCAAGGGACACCACCAAGCAAGCGGCACTATGAAGACCAAGGAGCTCTCCAAACAGGACAGGGACAAAGTTCTGGAGAAGTACAGATCAGGGTTGGGTTATAAAAAAATATCAGAAACTTTGAACATCCCACGGAGCACCATTAACTCCATAAATTTTTTTTTAAGAATATGGCACCACAACAAGACTGTCAAGAGAGGGCCGGCCCACCAAAAATCCCTGACCAGGCAAGGAGGGCATTAATCACAGAGGCAACAAAGAGACCAAAGATAACCCTGAAGGAGCAGCAAAGCTCCACAGTGGAGATTGGAGTATCTGTCCATAGGGCCACTTTAAGCCGTACACTCCACAGAGCTGGGCTTTACGGAAGAGTGGGCAGAAAAAAGACTGCTTAAAGAAAAAAATAAGCGAACACGTTTGGTGTTTGCCAAAAGGCATGTGGGAGACTCCCCAAACATATGGAAGAAGGTACTCTGTTCACATTACACTAAAATTGAGCTTTTTGGCCATCAAGGAAAACGCTATGTCTGGCACAAACCAAACACCTCATCACCCCGAGAACCCCATCCCCACAGTGAAGCATGGTGGTGGCAGCATCATGCTGTGGGGATGTTTTTCATCGGCAGGGACTGGGTCAGAATCGAAGGAATGATGGATGGTGCTAAATACAGGGAAATTCTTTTTTTTTAACTTTATTTAACTAGGCAAGTCAGTTAACTACTTAGGGAGTGGTGGGGCGTAGAAAAATGCTTATTGAAATTCTCAATTATTGTGGGTTTATCAGTGGTGACAGCGTTTCCTATCCTCAGTGCAGTGGGCAGCTGGGTGGAGGTGCTCTTATTCTCTATAGACTTTACAGTGTCCCTGAACTTTTTTGAGTTTGTGTTACAGGAAGCAAATTTCTGCTTGAAAAAGCTAGCCTTGGCTTTCCTAACTGCCAGTGTATATTGGTTCCTGACTTCCCTGAAACGTTGCATATCACGAGGGCTGTTCGATGCTAATGCAGAACGCCACAGGATGTTTTTGTGCTGGTCAAGGGCAGTCAGGCCTGGAGAGAACCAAGGGCTATATCTGTTCCTGCTTCTACATTTCTTGAATGGGGCATGCTTATTTAAGATGGTGAGGAAGGCACTTTTAAAGAATAACCAGGCATCCTCTACTGACGGGATGAGGTGAATATCCTTCCAGGATACCCGGGCCAGGTCGATTAGAAAGGCCTGCTCGCTGAAGTGCTTTAGGGAACGTTTAACAGTGATGAGGGGAGATCGTTTGACCGCAAACCCATTACGGATGCAGGCAATGAGTTAGTGATCACTGAGATCTTGGTTGAAAACAGCAGGGGTGTATTTGGATGGCAAGTTGGTTAGGATGACATCTATGAGGGTGCCTGTGTTTACGGCTTTGGGGTTGTACCTAGTAGGTTAAATTATGATTTGTGTGAGGTTTAGGGCATCAAACTTAGATTGTAGGATTGCCGGGGTGTTAAGCATGTCCCCATTTAGGTCACCTAGCAGCACGAACTCTGAAGATAGAGGGGGGGCAATCAGTTCACATATGGTGTCCAGAGCACAGCTGGGGGCAGAAGGTGGTCTATAGTAAGCGGCAACAGTGAGAGACTTGTTTCTAGAAAGGTGGATTTTTAAAAGTAAAAGTTCAAATTGTTTGGGTACAGACCTGGATAGTAAGACAGAACTCTGCAGGCTATCTCTGCAGTAGATTACAACACCGCCCCCTTTGGCAGTTCTATCTTGTCTGAAAATGTTGTAGTTAGGGATGGAAATTTCAGCGTTATTGGTGGTCTTCCTGAGCCAGGATTCAGACATGGCTAGGACATCTGGGTTGGCAGAGTGTGCTAGGGCAGTGAATAAAACAAACTTAGGGAGGAGGCTTCTAATGTTAACATGCATGAAACCAAGGCTTTTATGGTTGCAGAAGTCAATAAATGAGAGCGCCTGGGGAATAGGAGTGGAGCTGGTGGCTTGTGAAAGTATTCACCCCCCTTAGCATTTTTCCTATTTTGTTGCCTTACAACAAATTAAAACAGATTTTTGGGGGGATTTTATCATTTGATTTACACAACACGCCTACCACTTTGAAGATGCAAAACATGTTTTATTGTGAAACAAACAAGAAATAAGAAAACTTGAGCATGGATAACTATTCACCCCCCCAAAGTCAAAAGCCACCTTTTGCAGCAATTACATCTGCAAGTCTCTTGGGGTATGTCACTATAAGCTTGGCACATCTAGCCACTGGGATTTTTGCCAATTTTTCAGGGCAGAACTGCTCCAGCTCCTTCAAGTTGGATGGGTTCCGCTGGTGTACAGCAATCTTTAAGTCATACCACATATTCTCAATTGGATTGAGGTCTGGGCTTTGACTAGGCCATTCCAAGATATTTAAATGTTTCCCCTTAAACCACTCGAGTGTTGCTTTAGCAGTATGCTTAGGGACATTGTCCTGCTGGAATGTGAACCTCTGTCCCAGTCTCAAATCTCTGAAAGACTGAAACAGGTTTCCCTAACCTAGTGGTTACAGGGTTGGACTTGTAATCGAAAGGTTGCAAGATCGAATCACTGAGCTGACAAGGTAAAAATATGTTGTTCTGCCCCTGAACAAGGCAGTTAACCCACTGTCCCTAGGCCGTCATTGAAAATAAGAATTTGTTCTTAAACGCAAGTAAAACTAAATGCATGCTCTTCAACCGATCGCTGCCCGCACCTGTCCGCCCGTCCAGCATCACTACTCTGGACGGTTCTGTCTTAGATTATGTGGACAACTACAAATATCTAGGTGTCCGGTTAGACTGTAAACTCTCCTTCCAGACTCACATCAAACATCTCCAATCTAAAATTAAATCTAGAATTGGCTTCCTATTTCGCAACAAAGCATCCTTCACTCATGCTGCCAAACATACCCTCGTAAAACAGACCATCCTACCGATCCTCGACTTCGGTGATGTCATTTACAAAATAGCCTCCAAAACTCTACTCAACAAATTGGATGCAGTCTATCACAGTGCCATCCATTTTGTTACCAAAGCCCCATATACCACCCACCACTGCGACCTGTACGAACTCGTTGGCTGGCCCTCCCTTTACACTCGTCGCCATACCCACTGGCTCCAGGTCATCTACAAGTCCCTGCTAGGTAATGTCCCGCCTTATCTCAGCTCGCTGGTCACCATAGCAGCACCAACCCGTAGCATGCGGTCCAGCAGGTATATGTCACTGGTCACCCCCAAAGCCAATTCCTCCTTTGGCCGACTCTCCTTCCAGTTCTCTGCTGCAAATGACTGGAACGAACTACAAAAATCTCTGAAACTGGAGACACTTATCTCCCTCACCAGCTTTAAGCACCAGCTATCAGAGCAGCTCACAGACCTCTGCACCTGTATATAGCCCATCTGTAAATAGCCCAACCAACTACCTCATCCCCTACCGTATTTATTTATTTATCTTGTTTCTTTGCACCCCAGTTTTTCTACATTGCACATTCATCTACTGTACATCTACCATTCCAGTGTTTAAATGCTATATTCTAATTACTTTACCACCATGGCTTATTTATTGCCTTACCTTCCTTATCCTATCTCATTTGCACTCTTTCTATATAGATTTGTTTTTTTTCTACTGTATTATTGACTGTATGTTTGTTTTACTCCATGTGTAACTCTGTGTTGTTGTATGTGTCAAACTGCTTTGCTTTATCTTGGCCAGGTCGAAGTTGTAAATGAGAATATGTTCTCAACTTGCCTACCTGGTTAAATAAAGGTGAAATAAAAAATAAAACATTTGCTGCCTTAGTTGTACTGGATGCCCATTTCTCTCTCTTTAACTCTGTCCCTGAGCTTGACTTCAAAGACAGGGATTATATTTGAGCAAAATGTATATAGGTATAGTGGAGTATAGAAGACTCGCAGAGACTCCAATGCACTCATATGTGTACAATAGATTTCCCCATTAATGCTAGTTTTTCCTCTTTTCCGCTCCCCCTTCATACCTCTCCCTCTCAGGTTCATCGGGCCTCTTAAATACCAGCATGTACATTATCATAAATGTTCATAAAAGTCCTTTCAGTCCATGTCAACCAGGACCTCAGCTCTGTCTGTCTGTATTATTCAAAGCATTATTTATGTGGTGATGGTCGGAGGATCATCTCCCGCAACAGACTCAATTTACTTCACATCAGCTTCACCAAACAGCCATTATAGCAGTGGTCACCAACCGGTAGATCACCAAAGTAGTTCATGATGTATATAGCACTGGTGGCCTTTGTTTCACCGTGGTGCAACGAGCCTGAAATAAACCCAATTGCCCGTAGCAGAAAAAAGGGAATGCTTTATATAGCGAGTGGATCTGCTTTGGGCTATGAGACTCAAAAAGACTCAAAAACACAGACAGAAGGAGGCATAAGGAATAGAACAGTCAGGTGTCATTCGCAAATGTGCTAAATATTGTTCCAATAGGCATACCCAGCACCAAACTAAAACACTGACTTCACTAAAACCACAAACCATGACTCCCCCTTATCTGCCTCCTTTTGAGCTTCTACTCATAACAGTGAATGGTGAGAACTTGAAGACAGACAAAAAAAGTAATTCTTGCCTTAGCCTCATTTGATTTTCAATCCCCACAATCCAGTTTCGCTCCTCTTTTTTGTATTAATTAAAGATTGGCCACTGGATACATACATTACTGCCCAAATACATGTATTTGCTGTCCGGCAGGCAATGAGGGGTCATTAAATGCTCATCAAAGTCAAATGGCAAAACGTCCAAACCACACTCAGAACGCACCTCCGGTTCGCCACAAAAGAGCCACATCGAATTCCATCAGGTGATTCTGACACTCCGCGTATGGTAGGGGGCTTATGCCATTCGGAGAGGATCATTGCATTTGTTTAAGTAAAATCATAGTACCAGGGAAGGCTCCAAGCCATGTACAGTATTATGGAGTCACTCAAGTGGGGAATGTACAAAGGTCATTTGCCAAATTTTCTGGCAAAATTTACCCATCACACAAGGGAAGCTTGGCAAACTAACCTCTTGGATTCTTCTTACTGTGGTATAATATTTCATTCAAATATTTCAATTACTTTGAAAAGCAACAGGCAACAAAGCACCATGCAGCTTTAAAATTTCAAGACAGTCTCTGTCAGAACACAGAGATACAGAGCAAGTTTGAGAAATATTACATTTAAATACATTTCAGGTAAATATAGGACACAAACTATCATGGCAACCTTAACCATTCCCACAACTAGTTGCAGACGCTGTGAAGATCACTATCTATCAAATATTCTGTTGCCAAAATCCCAAGTATGATTGCTAAATAGATTTCAGGTGAATATAGAACACCTAAGCTAATGAAACATGTGCTTAACCATTCCCACAACTGTTTTTTTTTACTTAATTTATTGAATATTCTAAACATACAATATACTTGCAGTGAAGCCGCTCAACAACTACATCATACCAGTCATCCAACAGATTCCCATTCAGAGCAACACACAGAAGCATCCAGGGTCAATGCCCTGCTCAAGGGCACGTTGACCGATCTACCACCAGGCCAAAAAACATGAACCCGAACCCTCCAAGATCCCCCCACAGTTCCCCAATAGCTGCCCTCAACCATTCGAGACCCCTCCCACAGCCCCCCCCCCGCCCCCACCCCCAGAAGATTATTTTTTAAATACAATTAATTCCATTCCCCACCCCAAGAACCCCCCAATGCACCAACATCCAAGAGAATGAACTAAAGTGAAAAAAGGAAAAGACAGAAGATTGTTGGTTGTTGTTGTTGCTGTGAAGACAACGACCTATGAAATATTCCTTGTGATTAAATATTTAAACCATCATTTGTTGCATGACTGCCGCATTTCGAGGGAAAACCCCTCTGGACATCTATGTTATTTGACATGTGTTCCAAAGTTCAAAGCAGCAAAAGGTACTGTTTACATTCTTTCTGTTGCTTGCTTTGTTCACAGTATTCCCTCTTGATAGAGCTGCTGAAGGAGAGCACCCTACCTCACGCCGACAATGGAGATGTCAAGCACGTGTCATTGTTTGTTAGAGAGTTTCAATATTTTACCCCTGTTGCTGCTTGCTTCTGCCAGCGTTTTCCATAAGTGTTTGTGTATTTGGCACTCAGACAACTAGCAGTCGCAGCAGGCAACAGTAGAGTAGAGCCACTGGGTTGAAGCTTTTGAGTGTAGTACATTGGAGTTAAGTTGTATCTTAATTTAAACCAGTTTCATACAGCAAGAAAAAAATCCTGCAGCAACAGGAAATGTGAATTGTTATGTGGATTATAATCATTGACATTTTTTGTAGGGGTTGAAACATCTTTCGTTAGTGCAAATCAAGTCTGAAATGTTAAAGTAGAATTGACATGCTTCAAACCCCGAAGTCACTAAAAGTTTGCATTTCCTGCAACAACAGGATGATCACATTATGATACGGCATCTGTAGTTATTTTCAATGGAGCAATTCTTCTACCTTTATCAGTTTGGATTTTACACCAAAATCCGTGAATTTTAAAGCTAGTGTACATCTACCCCACATCTCCTCTGGTACACAGAAACCTTGTTTGAATAACAAGAATGCATACTTCATTCCTAATTCAGGTAGACACATATCTTTAACTTCTTAGGGAGCGGTGGGGCGCTAGCTCCCGACACTACCAGGTGAAATGCAAGGCGCCAAATTTAAAATCCAAAAGTTGAATTATTAAACATGCATCAAAATACAAGTGTTTCATAGTCATCAAAAGTTCTGCTTCTTGGCAATATCACAGCGTTATCAGATTTCAAAAAGGCTTTACGGCGAACGCACCACATTTGATTGTTTGAGGGTAGCACCTAACATATTTTTACCATTACCATGAATTCATAAGCCATCACGGTTCACACATAACACATTTCACAGCGAAAACAAATCAATTACCTTTTGAAGAACTTCTGCTGAGGTCTTCCCAAGTGTCCAACGAAGACAATCCATGGTTCTTTTGTTAGAAAAAGTAATGTATTATATCCATAAATCTCCGTTTGGTTGGCGCGTTATAATGACAAAATAGAGCGTCGACTCCTCCATTGAAACGTGAAGAGAACTCGTTCAACTTATACCTATAAACTTGTCCAAGAACAATCAAACATAATTGTAAATGTATCCTTAGGAACACTTTTATGTATAAATAGTATAATATTTCAACCGGAATATAAACTGGGCGATAAGAAAGGAAAAAACCACAGAGCGTGCCAGCTGGGAGCGCGCATTTACATCTATGTGGACACTTCCTTATTCGACTTCTTCTCTGCTCTAAAAGCATCTAAAAAGAATCAGAACACTTTCTCGAGACTTTTGACATCCAGAGGAAGCGATAGGATGACGTAAGTATACGGGAATATACCCGTAAAAGTATTCCCTCCCCAAGATTTACTCCGTTAGACAGTTTTGGTGAAAAAGGTCCTGTCTTTAAGGAGTCCAAAAGCGGACGGTATAGGCAAGACAATATGAGTGTCTGTTTTACAATTGTGAAAATCTTTTAAGTCTCACAAAGGATAGGTTTGGTACTAAATATGTGCATATCCTCTGGGCCTGAATGGGAGGCATTTTACTTTGGGCACGCCAGGCTCTCCAAAACGGTCACCTCGTGCACTGCTCCCAAAGAAGTTAAGTGGTTGGATAGGTGAAAGCAAGCTGAGGTTACCACCCTATTACTTTCACCAATTCAACCAATTCAAATCTGCCATTACTTTTTTTCAGACAGGAAGGATGCAGTTCTAAGGTATTTAAACAGTACCTTAGCCTTTTTCTTTCCATAGGCTATTCAGAAGCATGGTTTATTAACAAATGTACATAATGACTATGTAAAGTCTAAACGGGATCCTTGAGACATTCCAAATCTGACCATCACCCCATTGAAGTTGGGGGTGACGCTGTAGAATATCTGACCATTCTGTGTTGAGTCTGACATTTCAGACTGGGGTTCAATCTTGTCAGAATGTTTGTAATGAGACACTACATGGTCAAAAATGCTCGTCGAACATCTCATTCCAAAATCATGGGCATTAGTATGGAGTTGGTCCCCCAATGTTCAAAACAGAATAATCCGCTGCTTTCTTGGTGTGCACAAACTGACTGCAAATCTGACCATCTGTGGAGGTATGGGTTGGGAACCATGTGTGGTTAGTCAAAAAGGGGACATGGTACATCTATGGGGCATACTAATAAATATGCCAGAACACAGAATCACACGGGACCTAACTATCCTTGGGCTATAACAGTGTTTCCCAAACTCGGTCCTACACCCCCCCTACACAGCTGATTAAAATAACCAACTCTCTTTGAGATTGGTCAGTTTGTTCACAGTGCCTGGAGAAGAAGCAGAAATGTACTTTTTGTGTTGTGTGGATATACTTACCATGATTATTTTACGGGCATAATTTGTATAATTTTATTTTGTTCTGTAGTGCCTTGTGGGCACGGCAATGGTAGGTGTATGACACTTAAATATATCAATCACATAAGGTTAGAATGCAGGGTAGGGACGTCCCAAGGATTCCGGATAGCACTAATCATGATAACTCCCGTAGCCCAGAGGAAAGACTGCATCTTACTGGTACATTGCCACATTCTTAAAGGGACAGTTCAGAAAAATAACAAAACCAAAATGTGCTTTCAAGACATGGAAACAACTATATATTTTTTTATTTTACTAGGCAAGTCAGTTAAGAACAAATTCTTATTTACAATGACAGCCTAGGAACAGTGGGTTAAATGCCTTGTTCAGGGGCAGAATGACAGATTTTACCTTGTCAGCTCGGGGATTCGATCTAGCAACCTTTCGGTTACTGGCCCAACACTCTAACCACTAGGCACAGTGCATTCGGAAAGTATTCAGACGCCTTGACTTTTTCACAATTTGTTACGTTACAGCCTTATTATAACATTTATAAAATTGTTTTAAAACCACAATATTGGTTTTAGACGTAAAAATACAAAAAATTCTAACAAAAAACTGATATGACATTTACATAATTATTCAGACCTTTTGCTATGAGACTTGAAATTGAGCTCAGGTCCATCCTGTTTCAACTGATCATCCTTGAGATATTTCTACAACTTTATTGGAGTCCACCTGTGGCACACATCTGTCTATATAAGGTCCCACAGCTGGCATGTCAGAGCAGAAATTCTAAAAACCTGTTTTCGCTTTGTCATTATGGGGTATTGTGTGTAGAAAGCTGAGGATTTGTATTTATTTAATCAATTTTAGAATAAAGCTGTAGTAAAACAAAATGTGAAAAAAGTAAAGGGGTCTGAATACTTTCCAAAGGCACTGTAAATATGTAATTTCGGTGAACCTTCCTTTAAGCAGTTCCCTAGAGCTCTCCCATCCCAACAATATCATTATCCCCCCGTGGCAAGAACGCTTCATGATATGTTCCCCGAGGTCATGAAACAACCACTGTTGCCTCTGGGAAACCTTAGCATTTCAGCATACTGGGTTTCTGTCTGTAGTTAATTCGTAAATGATGTGTATTGTATCTTCAAAGGACATTCCCCACTAGATCCTCACCTTTAAGAGCCAATCACAGCCTTTGATTGAAGCTTGTTTTTGAACCTCTATTATTGGCCAGTGGGAGACTGCCATGTCGAGGGCTTGTGTTCAATCAACTGAATGATTCATGGGATGCATGGAAAATACATTTTTCTACTAGGTACACAAGGTGATGTTAATTAGAAAAGATGGAACGTGTTTCGCAAATATACGTTGTATACATTACCCAGCATACAAGATCAAGGGTTTATGGAATGAGAGTCCAACAGGTACAGTGCCTTGCAAAATTATTCCTATTTTGTTGCATTACACCTTGGAATTTCAATTGATTTTTATTTGGATTTCATGTAATGGACATACACAAAATAGTCAAATTGGTGAAGTGAAATTACTTGTTTCAAAAAATAAATAAAACATTTCAATTAGAAAAGTGATGTGTGCATATGTATTCACCCCCTTTGCTATGAAGCCCCTAAATAAGATCTGGTGTAACCAATTACCTTCAGAAGTCACATAATTAGTTAGATTGCACACAGGTGTACTTTATTTAAGTGTCACATGATCTGTCACAATATCTTAGTATATATACACCTGTTCTAAAAAGCCCCAGAGTCTGCAACACCACTCAGCAAGGAGTACCACCAAGCAAGTGGAACCATGAAGACCAAGGAGCTCTCCAAACAGGTCAGGGACAAAGTTGTGGAGAAGTACAGATCAGGGTTGAGTTATAAAAAAATATCCACAACTTTGAACATCCCAAGGAGGACCATTAAATCCATTATTAAAAAATGTAAAGAATATGGCACCACAACAAACCTACCAAGAGAGGGCGGCCCACCATAACTCACTGACCAGGCAAGGAGGGCATTAATCAGAGAGGCAACAAAGAGACCAAAGATAACCTGCTGCAAAGCTTCACAGAGGAGATTGGAGTATATGTCCATAGGATCACTTTAAGCCGTACACACCCCAGAGCTGGGCTGTACGGAAGAGTGGCCAGTAAAAAGCCATTGCGTAGTGAAAAGAATAACCAAACACGTTTGGTGTTCGCCAAAAGGCATGTGGGAGACTCCCAAAACATATGGAAGATGGTACTCTGGTCAGATGAGACAAAAATGTAGCTTTTTGGCCATCAGGGAAAACGCTATGTCTGGCGCAAACCCAACACCTCTCATCACCCCGAGAACACCACCAGCATAGTGGTGGCAGCATCATGCTGTGGGGATGTTTTTCATCGGCAGGGACTGGGAAACTGGTCAGAATTGAAGGAATGATGGATGGCGCTAAATACAAGGAAATTCTTGAGGGCAACCTGTTCCAGTCTTCCAAAGATTTGAGACTGGGACGGAGGTTCACCTTCCAGCAGGACAATGACCCTAAACATACTGATAAAGAAACACTCGAGTGGATTAAGGGGAAACATTTAAAGGTCTTGGAATGGCTTAGTCAAAGCTCAGACTTCAATCCAATTGAGAATCTGTGGTATGAATCTGTGGTAAGATTGCTGTACACCAGTGGAACCCATCCAACTTAAAGGTGCAGAAGCAGTTTCGCCTTGAAGAATGGGCAAAAATCCCAGTGGCTAGATGTGCCAAGCTTATAGAGACATACCCCAGCTGTAATTGCTGCAAAAGGTGGCTCTACAAAGTATTGACTTTTTGGGGGGTGAATAGTTACGCATGCTCAAGATTCCTGTTTTTTGTCTTATTTCTTGTTTGTTTCACATCTTCAAAGTGGTAGGCATGTTGTGTAAATCAAATGATACAAACCCCCCAAAATCTATTTTAATTCCAGGTTGTAAGACAACAAAATAGGAAAAATGCCAAGGGGGCTGAATACTTTCGCAAGCCACTGTACAGTAACAGTTCACGTTCCCTAAAGGAAAGAGCTGTAATTGTAGGTATTGTACCTAGTTATTTGCGTAATTGCTAGAACAAAAGCCTTTACAAATCAGCTGTTTTGATTAAGTAAATCATGGCAACATGTTATATCTGATTTAGTTATACAGTAATTAGTTATTGTTGTATGTTCCTTTAAGAACTGTTTTGCACTGCATTGGGAGAAATTCATTAATTGTCATGAATTTAATGAAGTTCAAGGTGCCAATGTTGCAATGCATGGTATTGTTACAATTCTAGGTAAAGTGAACTTTAAAGGAGTATGTGGGCACCCAAAAGCAATACATATATGTTTTAAATAGTGGGGGAAGCCAAAATTAAATGCAATCTTTTCTTGATCTCTAAAGTAAACCGAACTAACCTTTTACCCATGAGTGGTTCTTCAAGCAACCTCTCACAAGTAAAGAAATATTGGAAATCCTTGAGGGAAGGCTGACTGTCATTGATATAGGAGACTGATATGGCTGACGGCTTTCATTTGGACCATCTCTAGGTTGCTCTAAAAATGCTCATGTCCGGTCTATATTGAACCCTTGGCCTGAATGACAGGCGACATGGACCAATATTACTATCTAGTGGTGATTGCTGGCACATGGATCTGTACCATATAAACTCTGTACCATATAGTGCAGCAATAGGCACTGAAATCGATACTGGCTGTCACTAACCAGTCCGCAACATTTCCAGTAAGCCCAATGATTACACCTTGAAGGAAGTAGTCTGTCTATATACATTGGTCTGTATATCATCAATCATTATCCATTTAACCTGCTATACCGTATAGGGGGATTTTACACTTCAGCAAAACTGGAATTATTTGTTTAATGTTTTATACCAAAGAACAAATAAACCCAACATGAGATGATTTATACATCTCATATCTCATTATTAAATGGTACAATTGGAACTGAGCCAAAATGGTGGATCAGTAGCAGGTGCTCAGGATCCAATTGCCTCTGATCTTGTGCGACTAATGAAAGCCTCTATTGATCACGCCAGCCTAATGAGGCTCTATATTATTTCATCATCATAGACTGGAGGGGATGAGGGAACTTCAACTTTTGTGGGAAGTGAAACGTGCCTATCAATTAATTTATCAGAACAGCTGTCCTGATGTTGAGTTTCATTGGACTCATAAACGTTCAGCAGCTGGAAAACTAGCAGTGCTGGTGGAATCTTACATCAAAAGGATGTTTCTTACATTCAACGTTCAACGTGAGTAAAACATTTAAACGTGTTAACCCTCTCAATGCTGACGGCCCAGACGGCATCCCTAGCCGCGTCCTCAGAGCATGCGCAGACCAGCTGGCTGGTGTGTTTATAGACATGTTTAATCAAACCCTATCCCAGTCTGCTGTGCCAACATGCTTCAAGAGGGCCACCATTGTTCCTGTTCCAAGAAAGCTAAGGTAACTGAGCTAAACAACTATCGCCCCGTAGCACTCACTTCCGTGAGTGCAACATCTCCACCCTGCTGATACTCCACCCTGCTGATATGAAGGGTGCGTTCTCAGCCCTCTCCTGTACTCCCTGTTCACCCATGACTGCGTGGCTATGTACGCCTCCAACTCAATCATCAAATTTGCAGACGACACTACAGTGGTAGGCTTGATTACCAACAATGACGAGACGGCCTACAGGGAGGAGGTGAGGGCCCTCGGAGTGTGGTGTCAGGAAAATAACCTCACATTCAATGTCAACAAAACAAAGGAGATGATCGTGGACTTCAGGAAACAGCAAAGGGAGCACCCCCCTATCCACATCGATGGGACAGTAGTGGAGAACGTGGAAAGTTTTAAGTTCCTCAGCGTACACATCACGGACAAACTGAAATGGCCCACTCACACAGACAGCGTGGTGAAGAAGGCGCAACAGCGCCTCTTCAACCTCAGGAGGCTGAAGAAATTTGGCTTGTCACCGAAAACACTCACAAACGTTTACAGATGCACAATCGAGAGCATCCTGTTGGGCTGTATCACCGCCTGGTATGGCAACTGCTCCGCCCACAACCGTAAGGCTCTCCAGAGGGTAGTGAGGTCTGCACAACACATCACTGGGGGCAAACTGCCTGCCCTCCAGGACATCTACACCCGATGTCACAGGAAGGACAAAAATATCATCAAGGTCAACAACCACCAGAGCCACTGCCTGTTCACCCCGCTATCATCCAGAAGGCGAGGTCAGTAGAGGTGCATCAAAGCTGGGACCGAGAGACTGAAAAACAGCTTCTATCTCAAGGCCATCAGACTGAGAAACAGCCATCACTAATATTGAGTGGCTGCTGCCAACATACTGACTCAAATCTCTAGCCACTTTAATAATAAAAAATTGGATGTAATAAATGTATCACTAGTCACTTTAAACAATGCCACTTTATATAATGTTTACCCTACATTACTCATCTCATATGTATATAGTGTACTCTGTACCATCTACTGCATCTTGCCTATGCCGCACGGCCATCGCTCATCCATATATTTATATGTACGTATTCTTATTCATTCCCTTACACTTGTGTGTATAAGGTAGTTGTTGTGAAATTGTTACATTACATGTTAGATATTACTGCACGGTCGGAACTAGAAGCACAAGCATTTCGCTACACTCGCATTAACATCTGCTAACCATGTGTATGTGACCAATAACATTTTATTTGATTTGATTCAGTCATTATGGCCAAACAGTTCAATTTTTCTTTCATCAGACCAGAGGACATTTCTCCAAAAAGTACGATCTTTGTCCCCATGTGCAGTTGCAAACCGTAGTCTGGCTTTTTTATGGCGGTTTTGGAGCAGTGGCTCCTTCCTTTCTGAGCGGCCTTTCAGTTTATGTCGAAATAGGACTCGTTTTACTGTGGATATAGATACTTTTGTACCTGTTTCCTCCAGCATCTTCACAAGGTCCTTTGCTGATGTTCTGGGATTGATTTGCACTTTTCGCACCAAAGTATGTTCATCTCTAGGAGACAGAACGCATCTCCTTCCTGAGCGGTATAACGGCTGCGTGGTCCCATGGTGTTTATACTTGCGTACTATTGTTTGTACAGATGAACGTGCTACCTTCAGGCTTTTGGAAATTGCTCCCAAGGATGAACCAGACTTGTGGAGGTCTACAATTTCTTTTCTGAAGTCTTGGCGGATTTCTTTTTTCATTTTCCCATGATGTCAAGCAAAGAGGCACTGAGGTTAAAGGTATGTCTTGAAATACATCCATAGGTACACCTCCAATTGACTCAAATTATGTCAATTAGCCTATCAGAAGCTTCTAAAGCCATGACATAATTTAAAGGCACAGTCAACTTAGTGTATGTAAACTTCTGACCCACTGGAATTGTGATAGAGTGAATTATAAGTGAAATAGTCTGTAAACAATTGTTGGAAAAATTACTTGTGTCATGCACAAAGTAGATGTCCTAACCGACTTGACAAAACTATAGTTTGTTAACAAGAAATTTGTGGAGTGGTTGAAAAATGAGTTTTAATGACTCCAACCTAAGTGTATGTAAACTTGTGAAATTGTTAGATTACTTGTTAAATATTACCATACGGTCGGAACTAGAAGCACAAGCATTTCGCTACACTCGCATTAACATCTGCTAACCATGTGTATGTGACCAATAACATTTGATTTGATTTGGATTCAAATGACTTGATGGCTTAATTACATGGTGGTCACTTTTTTATCATTACAGCTTATGATAGTGATAATGATGATGATGATGATGATGACAGCAATTGATACTATTGGTAATGATGATGATGACAATGGGGAGATGACTCAGATTGCATGTGCTTGTTTTGAATGGTCTCGTACAACACCAACACGTCTTAAAACGCACTCACAAACAAATCCGTCACTGATAAGCCTGGAAGTAACATATTAATTAAGGTGCAAATGTGGTGAAGAATAAGTATTTTTGGTGTAAAATTAAAGCATACCATGCTTTCTTCTGTCACTTCTTACAGAAGGACTAATTCTATCTAAGTCCCATCCCCAGTCACTAGCTAGTGATACATGAACAAAGGACTTGAGAACGTCTCAAGACTGGATGGCAATCAGTGGGCTATTTCTGTAGAATGTCTGTCTGGTGGGTTATGTCTGAGTCCCAATAGGCAGCCCATTCCCTATGTAGTGCACTACTTTTGACCAGAGCCCTATAGGGGAAGGAAGCCTACGTGTCAAACAGAGAGCTTCATCTATAGCTCTTCCCTCTCTTCTGAAGCTTGTAATGTGGGTGACCTCAGTTTCCCTCCCTCCACTCTCTAATGTGGAAGACATATTCTTGATAATGAACTAGTAATGAGCTAATAAAAGAAGGGAATAAGGGGAAGACTGCCAGGAACAGATGAGTAATTTACTACGACAGGCCCCCTAATAAATATTCATACCCTTTTCATACTACTGAGAAAACCGAGCCGAGCCAAGCTGTACTGGGCTGGCCTGGTCAGTTGCTGGAACCTAGCTGGAAAGGACAAAAGTTAAATATTCGAGCCAGCATAGCACGGTTCACAGATCCATGGACAGATCTAACCCCATGCCTCAGATGCAGCCAAACAGCACATAAAAAACTATATATAAATTCTGATAAAAATTCTGATACACCTGAGCACAGTTGCCGTGGCAGCGTATCGATCGTTCCTGGGGAGCAGACGAGCAAACACTATATATCAATAAAGCACCACAGCGGCACTGTATGAAAGTGGACGTGATTTACCGCTGTGCCTTTCCTGCTCCCCCATAATCTCAGAGTTAATGTAATGCGGGGCAGGGTTTTAAAAAGTGGAGCGCCACTCCATAAATCTGGCCTAGTCTACTGACCTCTCTCTCTCTCTCTCTCTCTCTCTCTCTCTCTCTCTCTCTCTCTCTCTCTCTCTCTCTCTCTCTCTCTCTCTCTCTCTCTCTCTCTCTCGCTGAGCTGCCGCAATGGGACAGCTAGTGCTAAATCAGAGTCACCACCCCTCTCAGGTTGGGTTGCCCCATCCAAGGGGTGCCCCCCCTCTCTCTCTCTAAAAGTTTTTCTGAAGGGTGCCCCATCCAAACCCACTTTTATCCCTTGTTTCTCTGTTATACCTATGTTCCTGCCTCCCGGATGCTCAATGGGAACCACCTACACCACAACTCTGGGTAAACATTTGTTCCAATATGAACATTAGAATACTATTAAGAATTAATGGATTGGGCATGGTATGCTAGTATGGACATTGGAACATGAACCACTCCACTGCACATTTTACAGGATAAGAAAATCTGAAAAAACACATGGTTTCTCGTGAAAAATCACATGATTTCATATAAAACTTGCTTAACATGTCACATGTTATCACATTAACTCCACATAAGATGTGATCACATGAAACTACACATGATTTCACGTGAAATTTAATTTGTCATTTTTTGAACACTTCATGTGTTCACGTGAAATTAATAGGTTTATGGAGTTACTAATCAGTTAGTTGGATGGGTTTGATAGCCTAGCAATGCAACATCAAGAGACAAATAGACATGGAAGTGGCATAATAAAAATCCAATACAAAAACACACATTTTAACAAACAATGACCTCACACTTATTCATCAGACCCACATTTTCCCAATCTCGCCCATCCTGCCCATCTCACAATAACACATTTCTCATCCCCTGGACATCCCCTGGACATCTCCAGTGCTTGCAATACTTCATGCCATATGGATTCAAACTGCACTATTCTGCCTCTCTCTGTAGCCCACATTTTTCTATATTTGGAGGGTCATTTAAAAAAAAAAAAAAGTAAAGTCCAACCCATTGGGTAGACTAGCGTCCTGTCCAGGGGGTGTACTTGTACATCAAGTTGCTTCACGCTACAGAAACAGGAAATAGGCTCCTGCCTAAATCAAATCAAATAACATTTTATTTGTCACATACACATGGTTAGCAGATGTTAATGCGAGTGTAGCGAAATGCTTGTGCTTCTAGTTCCGACCATGCAGTAGTATCTAACAAGTAATCTAACAAATTCACAACAACTACCTTATACACACAAGAGTAAAGGAATGAATACGAGTATGTACATATAAATATATGGATGAGCGATGGCTGACCGGCATAGGCAAGATGCAGTAGATGCTAACCAGTATATACACATATATATATGAGATGAGTAATGTAGGATATGTAAACATTATATAAATGGCATTGTTTAAAGTGGCTAGTGATACATTATTTCATCCAATTATAATTATTAAAGTGGCTAGAGATTTGGGTCGATGGCCAAACGGCACAGGCAAGATTCAGTATATGGTTTAGAGTACAGTGTATACATTTGATATAAGTATGTCGGATACGTAAACATTATATACAAAATTGTTTAAAGTGGCTAGTGATACATTGTTACATCCAATTCCTATGTTTAAAGTGGCTAGAGATTTAAGTCAGTATGTTGGCAGCAGCCACTCAATGTTAGTGATGGCTGTTTAACAGTCTGATGGCCTTGAGGTAGAAGCTGTTTTTCAGTCTCTCGGTCCCAGCTTTGATGCACCTCTACTGACCTCGCCTTCTGGATGATAGCGGGGTGAACAGGCAGTGGCTNGCACCCTTGTGGGGCCCCAGTGTTGAGGATCAGCGGGGTGGAGATGTTGTTTCCTACCCTCACCACCTGGGGCCGGCCCGTCAGGAAGTCCAGGACCCAGTTGCACAGGGCTGGGTCGAGACCTAGGGTCTCGAGCTTAATGACGAGCTTGGAGGGAACTATGGTGTTAAATGCTGAGCTGTAGTCGATGAACAGCATTCTTACAGCATTCTAACCGTGGATTGATGCTGCCATCAATCCACGGTTTCTGGTTGGGGAAGGTTTTAATATTTGCTATGGGTACAACATCACCAATGCACTTGCTAATAAACTCGCTCACCGAATCAGCGTATACATCAATGTTGTTGTCAGATGCTATCCGGAACATATCCCAGTCCATGTGCTCGAAGCAATCTTGCAGCATGGAATCAGATTGGTCGGACCAGCGTTGAACAGACCTGAGAACGGGCGTTTCCTGTTTTAGTTTCTGTCTGTAGGCTGGGAGCAACAAAATGGAGTCATGGTCAGACTTGCCGAAAGGAGGGCGGAGAATAGCCTTGTATGCATCACGGAAGTTGGAATAACAATGATCCAGGATTTTACCAGC